>JAVTVY010027406.1:0-102864 GCA_036873755.1 Hanleya hanleyi | reverse complement strand
AGCCATGACCTTCAGATTGAGAAAGGTAGATTTGCCAAAGTACCAGCAGATAAGCGTTTATGTACTCTTTGCAATGCTGGTAAGGTTTAAGATGAATTCCATTTTTTAATGGAATGTAATAAATATGATAATTTTCGGGACATATTTCTATTTAAATGTGATAGCATGAATGCCAACTTTTCTCAACTCGATATTTCAAACAAATTTATTTGGCTCTTATCGTGCGAGGATCCAATTATTGTGAAAAATTTAGGTAAGTTTGTTCATGATTGTATGAGCGCACGTAGCAATATGATTGATGGTTCGGCATCTAAACATGACAAATGTGTTACTGGTACAGGAATAACAGATGTTAGCTAATATACGTTTTTAGTGTTACAAACAGATACTAGTCAGTAAGATCATAATTTATTGTAAAATGCCAGCGAAATCGCTGCTCCTGGCATTATTGTTCCTTGTATCACGACTGTTATTTTTCTGTAAATCAAATTATTTCTAATCAACTAGGTTATTCTATATGTATATATACTTAATTATCTTCGCTTGATTGTATATCTGCTCGATAACGGGCGCTGTGATCAGCAAATAAAGAACCTTGAATCCTCAATCCTCCACCGGGGGGAACAAAAAAGTAGGTCAATAGGCTCTGTGCCGTCCTTTCTCTACTACTGACACGGCGCACAGTGGGACAAGCCAGATAACTCCTATATTAAGTACAGGAATCACATTTCTTTATTCTCAGCAAAAAAGCTACCACCTCCATGCATACAGCACCTATGTTGATTTTAACTAAATACTATCATTGGAAAATAAACTGGGGGGTGAACAAATTGTTTTTGAACAATATGATTGAATACTGGGGACTGATGATGATTTCTTGTATACCAAGTTTTCTTGCTATTATTATTGAAAGACAATGGAAAAAGGTACAATTTAATTGATTTGATGTATTTTCACAGAAAAATTATTTGGGTTTTTTCCACAAAACTAAATATATCATACACTTTTGCCTAAGCGCACTGGGACGTCAAATGGTTAAAAAAAATTGTTCCCAAAATGTTATTAAAACACATTTTTTTGTTTCGTAGTAAGTAGAATAGTAATAACCCATCGGATTTGACGAGTTTTACTACCACTTAAAAATAAACAGATGGTAAGGTTGGGATTGGAATCATTTTTTTTCTCTTTAAATTTGTTCTGTGAGAAATATTGTATGTAACAAGGAGGCCTAAAATATCAGTTATTAACCATCAGTAGTACATCTGTCTGTTTAGACCCTTATGGGAAATCCTGGGTTAATTTTTCAGCCACTCAGAGTGCTTCTGAACCTATGAATATTAATGAATGTTAAAGATATACTAGAATGCGCATGGTATTGCGTAATGTATACGATTATTCCTTTATAAATAGCGATATACTGTGATATAAAATTGTACGATTAATGTTAGATATACTTAAGTAGCGTATATTATTAAATTGACAATTCAGCTTTTTCAAGGTTGCAAGATTGGAATAAAGTTACCGAGAAACGTATACGTATACAAATGAACTGTAGAAACTTGTACTGAACGCTTATATCTACAGTCTGCTACAGCAGATCGAATAGAGCCGTACCGCTTATGGCATGTCGATTAGGAGGAGGGGGCTGTATCCTTAAGCAATCCTTTGTCACAGTCATGTATTCTCCAGTTGTCGATGTAGGCCTACGACGGGCTTAACTATATTATCAGTCGCTTAATTAGATGATCGACGCGTTGTGCCATTTGACGATGAAAACACATGTGTTTGCGCATGTCGTTTAGGAGGAGGGGAACTGTATCACTTTGTGACAGTCCTGTATACACTAGTTTTCCGTACAGTCCCATTAATGAGCTTAATTATAAAAACACCAGCAGTTTGATCAGATGATCGACGGGTTGGGTCATTTGGCGATAAATTAACCCAGTGTTTCTCATAAGGTTCTAAACAGACAGATATACTACTGCCATCAGTAGTATATAGCCGTGATTACAGCGCGCATTTTGCCGGGGGAGGTAACTCTGTTTGCACTTTTTTGATTTTTGACAAATTTCGGGTTATCTCCCTTGATTCGAACATTTGCATGTTTTCACAGAATAAATAAATAAATAAATAAATTAATTAATTAATTTTAATTAATCAATCAATAAATAAATTAATTAATAAATAAATCAACAAATAAATAAATAAATAAATAAATAAAAATAAATAATAAAAAAAAGAGTGAAACTCTATACAACGAACCCGGGACTCGAACCCGGGTCCTCTTTATCCAGAGGCAGACACGTTATCCACTACTCCACGAGTCCTATCGTACATTCCAACGTTAAAAATATCAATATATAAATCTTCGGCACATACTGGTGCACTGGTCAATGTTGAATCTAATGGGAAACTTACTTCTATACATTTGCGGTATGGTTGTTCGGGTTTATTTTACTCGTCTCGTCATGTAGAACATTATGGGAAATGTTGCGGAGCGAATCGGTGAAATTTTTGAAAAAAGTCACCGAGGTCTGTATATAGCTCCAAGGGAGACAACTCGTGTCTGGACTATGACAGCCACTCGTGGAAGTGTTCGGCAATCTGTAGGGACCGCTAGTGGACCGATTGGGTCGAGTGCGGTATCAAAGTGAAGCTTATGTGAAAGGCATTTGATGGTCTGGGTGTGGGGTTGAAATAGCGGCATTCTGCGCATGCGCGGTGGCCAAAGGGTATGGAAATAGACGTTTTGTTACCTAGGGGAGCCACTATTGGTCCGATGGGGTCATATGAGGTATCAAAGTGAGGCCTATGAGATTCAAGATTCAAGATTCAAGATTTTATGTGAAGGGGCATCTGATGGGCTGGGTGTGTGGTTGAAATATCGGCATTCTGCGCATGCGCGGTGGCCCAAGGGTATGAAAATAGCCGTGTTGGAGCTAGGGGAGCCACTAATGGTCCGATGGGGGTCCGACTGAGGCATCAAAGGAAGCCTAGGTGAGGGAGCCTCTGATGGCGTGGATGTGGGGTTGAACTAGCGTCATTCTGCGCATGCGCGGTGGCCCAAGGGTATGGAAATAGACGTTTTGGAGCTAGGGGAGGCACTAGTGGTCCAATGGGGTCGAGTGAGGTATCAAAGTGAAGCATTCGTGAACGGGCATCTGATGGACTGGGTGTGGGGTTGAAATATCGGCATTCTGCGCATGCGAGGTGCCCAAGGGTATGGAAATAGACGTTTTGGAGCTAGGGGTGGAACTAATGGGCCGATGGGGTCGAGTGAGGTATCAAAGTGAAGCTTATGTGAGGGGGCATCTAATGGGCTGGGTGTGGGGTTGAATAGCGTCATTCCGCGCATGCGCGGTGGCCCAAGTGTATGAAAATAGACGTTTTGAGAGCGAGGGGAGTCCCTAATGGGCCGATGGAGTTGAGTGAGGTATCAAAGTGAAGCGCTCGTGAAGGGGCATCTGATGGGTTGGGTGTGCGGTAGGAATATCATTCTGCGCATGCGCAGACGCAATGCGGAGCTCTCGTCCAATCAGAAGCGAGTATTTCAAATCCGCCACAGAGCTCTCAGCCAATCAGAAGCGAGTATTTTGACCCGGTGCATTATGGGCCATATCCAAGATGGCGGCACGTATGTTCAAGATGGCGGCACATCCGGTGTCGAAAACTGGCCATTTCGTCGGGATGTGGCCACCTAGTGTCGAAAACTGGACCTTGTATGGGTCCTGCTAGACGTTTTGGAGCTAGGGGAGCCCCTAATGGGCCGATGGAGTTGTATGAGGTATCAAAGTGAAATATATTTCAAGCATGGGTGGGTGCATGTAAAATTTTTCCTGAAAAAATACGGAACACGGACTTTATCCTAAATTACGTGAAAATGCCTATATGGGGTATGGGGGGTATAGGACCATCCTGGGAAACCTACTTCTCGACATTTGCGGTATAGGTTGTGGGGTCTCATTTTCTTAGTCTCGTCAAGACAAACATGATAGGAAGTGTCCCGGAGCGAATCGGTGAAATTTTTGAAAAAAGTCACCGAGACCCATATAGACCCATATAGTCCCATACTGGGGGTATAGGATCAATGTTTGTCCCCCTGGGAAACGTACTTCTATACATTTGCGGTAGGGTTGTTTGGATTTGTTTTTCACGTCTCGTCATTTAGAACATGATAGGAAGTATCCCGGAGCGAATCGGTGAAATTTTTGAAAAAGTACGATATAGCCCCATATAGACCCATATAGTCCCATATTGGGGGTATAGGATCAATGTTTGTCCCCCTGGGAAACGTAGTTCTATACATTTGCGGTAGGGTTGTTTGGATTTGTTTTTCACGTCTCGTCATTTAGAACATGATAGGAAGCGTCGCGGGGCGAAACGGTGAAATTATTGGAAAAAGTTACCGAGGCCTGGGTAGACCCATAGGCCTATACTGCATGGCTATGGGTGTATAGGCCCATACGGGGTGGACGTGTTGGGGTCTAGGTGAGTCCCTAATGATCCGATGGCGTCGAGTGAGGTCTTATTTTGAAGCTCTCGTGGAGGAGCACTTGGCTACACTAATGGTTCGTCCGTGTTCAATAATCTGCGCATGCGCAGCCTGGCCGTAGTATAGAAAGCAGGCATTTTGGGGGTATGTGGGTGTGTGTTTGGGGGTAGAGATGGGCTATTCACGGTTCGAATGGGTCGTGTGAGGTATCAATGTGAAGCTTGTGTGGGGTAGAGTCAGAATGGCGTGTTTTTAAGTGCAAGTCGCGTCAATCTGCGCATGCGCAGCCTGGCCGTAGTAGAGAAAACAGGCATTTTTGGGGGTATGTGGAAAGGATCCCATCAGAAGAATCTGTCCGTCATCTATTTGACCCAGAATCTCTTTCCTCAAGGGAAGGCGTGCAGAGATATTGCCTTGAACTACCAATACTTTGTGTTGTTCCCCAATCTTGGTCCGAATGCGTCGTATGAGGTGTCATATTGTAGCAACGCCCGCCAACGCCAAGCTTAACGCTTCAACGCCCTGGTGAAATAGCTCAGAAGTTCTGAATTTCTAGATATTCCATGGAATTGACACCAACTCATCGAAATGCAGTGACGCCCGTCAACGCCCGTCGTTACGGCTTAACGCTCTTACATAACGCCTTGACGCCATGATATAGACCAGAGAGAGAACAACAACAACAGCAACAAGGATGACACATGAGAGAACAACAACAACAAGAAGTTTTTTCATATAGTTTATTTTCCCCAATGTTACATCATACCCACGCTGGGGGAGCCGCGTTGGGTATGTTTACAACTCAAAAAGACTCTTGACAATCAGAGGCCACCATTTTGTGTGTGTGTATGCGTCTGATGCGTGTGTGTGTGTGTGTATGCGTCTGTGTGTCTGTGTGCGTGTGTGCATGAGCCGAGTTCTAAGAGCCCCGGAGAGAGAACAACTGACCTTTGACCCCGGCGCGCAAAGGTTTCCACCGCACCGCGGTGGAAACCTTTACACCGCGCGCGCCGGGGTCAAAGGTCAGTTCCGGTCACGTGAACGGAAGCGGAAGTGACCTCACAGAGGTCGTATGCAAATGTCACTTCCGAGATCTGAGCTCCACAGGCGTTGAGCTCCAAGAGCTCCGATCCAAGAGCTCTGCCACACGGGAGTTCCCACCACCACCACCGGGCGTGGAGCTCTCGGAGCTCTGCCGCGCGGGGGCTACCACCACCACCACCACCAACGGTGGTGTCGTTGGTGGCGTTGGTGGTGGCGTTGGTGGCGTTGATGGTGGCGTTGGTGGCGTTGGTGGTGGCGTTGGTGGCGTTGGTGGTGGTGTTGGTGGTGTGCGGCGGTGGTGGTAGAGTCTTTAAATATAGGAATGAACATGTGTCCATATGTATTGGTCCTCATGTGTCATCCTTGTTGTTGTTGTTGTTGTTCTCTCTCCGGGGCTCTTAGAACTCGGCTCATGCACACACGCACACAGACACACAGACGCATACACACACACACACAAACACACACGCATCAGACGCATACACACACACAAAATGGTGGCCTCTGATTGGGCAAGAGTCTTTTTGAGTTGTAAACATACCCAACGCGGCTCCCCCAGCGTGGGTATGATGTAACATTGGGGAAAATAAACTATATGAAAAACTTCTTGTTGTTGTTGTTCTCTCATGTGTCATCCTTGTTGTTGTTGTTGTTCTCTCTCTGGTCTATATCATGGCGTCAAGGCGCTATGTAAGAGCGTTAAGGCGTAACGACGGGCGTTGACGGGCGTCACTGCATTTCGATGAATTGGTGTCAATTCCATGGAATATCTAGAAAATCAGAACTTCTGAGCTATTTCACCAGGGCGTTGAAGCGTTAAGCTTGGCGTTGGCGGGCGTTGCTACAATATGGCACCTCATACGACGCATTCGGACCAAGATTGGAGAACAACACAAAGTATTGGTAGTTCAAGGTAATATCTCTGCACGCGTTCCCTTGAGGAAAGAGATTCTGGGTAAAATAGATGACGGACAGATTCTGATGATGGAATCCTTTCCACATACCCCCAAAAATGCCTGTTTTCTCTACTACGGCCAGGCTGCGCATGCGCAGATTGACGCGAGTTGCACTTAAAAACACGCCATTCTGACTCTACCCCACACAAGCTTCACATTGATACCTCACACGACCCATTCGAACCGTGAATAGCCCATCTCTACCCCCAAACACACACCCACATACCCCCCAAAATGCCTGCTTTCTATACTACGGCCAGGTTGCGCATGCGCAGACTATTGAACACGGACGAACCATTAGTGTTGTCAAGTGCTCCTCCACGAGAGCTTCAAAATAAGACCTCACTCGACCCCATCGGATCATTAGGGACTCACCTAGACCCCAACACGTCCACCCCGTATGGGCCTATACACCCATAGCCATGCAGTATAGGCCTATGGGTCTACCCAGGCCTCAGTGACTTTTTCCAAAAATTTCACCGTTTCGCTCCGCGACACTTCCTATCATGTTCTAAATGACGAGACGTGAAAAACAAATCCAAACAACCCTACCGCAAATGTATAGAAGTACGTTTCCCAGGGGGACATGCGCGGAATGACGCTATTTCAACCCCACACCAAGCCCATTAGTTGCCCCCTCACATAAGCTTCACTTTGATACCTCACTCGACCCCATCGCTCCCCTAGCTCCAAAACGTCTATTTCCATACCCTTGGGCCACCGCGCATGCGCAGAATGCCGATATTTCAACCCCACACCCAGCCCATCAGATGCCCCTTCACGAATGCTTCACTTTGATACCTCAGTCGACCCCATCGGACCATTAGTGGCTCCCCTAGCTCCAACACGGCTATTTTCATACCCTTGGGCCACCGCGCATGCGCAGAATGCCGATATTTCAACCCCACACCCAGTCCATCAGATGCCCGTTTACGAATGCTTCACTTTGATACCTCACTCGACCCCATTGGACCACTAGTGCCTCCCCTAGCTCCAAAACGTCTATTTCCATACACTTGGGCCACCGCGCATGCGCCGAATGCCGATATTTCAACCCCACACCCAGCCCATCAGATGCCCCTTCACGAATGCTTCACTTTGATACCTCAGTCGACCCCATCGGACCATTAGTGGCTCCCCTAGCTCCAACACGGCTATTTTTATACCCTTGGGCCACCGCGCATGCGCAGAATTCCGATATTTCAACCCCACACCCAGCCCATCAGATGCCTCTTCACATAGGCCTCACTTTGATACCTCATATGACCCCATCGGACCAATAGTGGCTCCCCTAGGTAACAAAACGTCTATTTCCATACCCTTTGGCCACCGCGCATGCGCAGAATGCCGCTATTTCAACCCCACACCCAGACCATCAAATGCCCCTTCACATAAGCTTCACTTTGATACCTCACTCGACCCAATCGGTCCACTAGCGGTCCCTACAGATTGCCGAACACTTCCACGAGTGGCTGTCATAGTCCAGACACGAGTTGTCTCCCTTGGAGCTATATACAGACCTCGGTGACTTTTTTCAAAAGTTTCACTGATTCGCTCCGCAACACTTCCCATAATGTTCTACATGACGAGACGAGTAAAATAAATCCGAACAACCATACCGCAAATGTATAGAAGTAAGTTTCCCATTAGATTCAACATTGACCAGTGCACCAGTATGTGCCGAAGATTTATATATTGATATTTTTAACGTTGGAATATACGATAGGACTCTTGGAGTAGTGGATAACGTGTCTGCCTCTGGATAAAGAGGACCCGGGTTCGAGTCCCGGGTTCGTTGTATAGAGTTTCACTCTTTTTTTATTTATTTATTTATTTATTTATTATTTATTTATTTATTTATTTATTTATTTATTTATTTATTAATTTATTGATTGATTAATTAAAATTAATTAATTAATTTATTTATTTATTTATTTATTCTGTGAAAACATGCAAATGTTCGAATCAAGGGAGATAACCAGAAATTTGTCAAAAATCAAAAAAGTGCAAACAGAGTTACCTCCCCCGGCAAAATGCGCGCTGTAATCATGGCTATATACTACTGCCATCACTGTTGAACGGTCTAACAAACCTGGAAAAAAATAAATTAGCCATCGGTGGGAATCGAACCCACGATCCCTCTAATCCATAGAGATCTCTTCTCTGAGCCATGCTGGCCCACAGGTAATGCTCCCGTGGATCGTCCCAATGAAGGCCAATGACTGGCTATATAATAAGTTGCTCTTACTATCTGAGGTATGACGGCCCCTATGTAATATTTCCGTGAATCGTCTCAAAGGGGACCAATCCTTTCTCCCGGTGTTGCAATACGCGCAACTGGCTTAATAATTTAGAAATGACAATTTGGTTTGGAGTATATACGCACAAGCAAACCTTTTCTGGTGACGCCCATGGTCGCCATTTTGATTTACCCATGATCCTCTGCTCGGGGGTATGGAAATGGGCTGTAAATAATCCCAATATGACAAGCTACAAAGTCACGGAGGTCAGCTTTCAATTTTATTTCGTTCTGGAGATAGGACAGAAAGTTTGGTGAGAAGAGGGGTGGAGGACATAATGCCCCCAACCCAGGGGGCATTTCAACTATATCCGCCGGTAGTAGTAGTGTAACAGCATTTCGACTCTCTGGTGCCTCACTGCGCATGCGCAGAAGAAATGTGGCGGTCATGTGGCGGTGTGCGCAGGAGTGTTCTGCGCAAGTGTATGACGTCACGTCCGGTCTGGATGAATAGGGTGTGACCTTGGGGACATGTATTCCTCCGCGGTGATGTGATCTGGCGGTGATGCGGTCTGCCTCCGCGGACCGAAAGTAGTCCCAAAACAGTGGGTTTTTGGTGAGAATGTTCGGCAATCTGTAGGGACCGCTAATGGACCAATTGTATCGAGTGAGGTATCAATGTAAAGCAGTCGAGACGGAGTATCAAACGGGCTGGCTGTGACGTGGAACTGAAGTCATTCTGCGCATGCGCAACAGAGAAAGGGTATGGAAATAGACGGTTTGGGGTCTAGGTGGGCCACTAGTGTAGGCCCTACCGATTAAGTTGTATGAGGTATCAATGTGAAGCATACGTGAGGGAGCATCCACCTGGGCTAGTGTATCGTTCGTTTTCCACATTCTGCGCATGCGCAGACAGGGAATTGTGGGAAAAGGGTATGGAAATAGACGTTTTGGGGTCTAGATGAGCCCCTAGTGATCCTGTGGTGTCGTATGAGATCTTATTTTGAAACTCTCGTGAGGGAGCATCCGCCTGGACTAGTATTTCGTTCGTCGTCAATATTCTGCGCATGCGCAGACAGGGAATTGTGGGAAAGGGGACGGAAATAGACATTTTGGGATCTAGGTGGGCCACTAGTGAGCCGATTGGATCGAGTGAGGTATCAGTGTGAAGCATTCGTGAGGAAGCATCCGCTTGGACTAGTGTGTCGATCGTGTTCAACATTCTGCGCATGCGCCGACAGGAAATTGTGGGAAAGGGGTATGGAAATAGACGTTTTTCGGTCGAAGTGGGCCCCTAATGGTCTGATGGGGTCGAGTGAGGTATCAATGTGAAGCATTCGTGAAGGAGCATCCGACTGGGTGGATGTAACGTAAAACTGACGTCATTCTGCGCATGCGCAGTACACCAAGTATATGGAAATAGACATTTTGGCTCCGACATGGGTCACTATGGGTCCGATGGAGTCGTATGAGTTCTTATTTTGAAGCTCTCGTGAGGCAGCATCCGACTGGATTAATGGTTCATCAGTGTTCAAGAGTCTGCTCATGCGCAGTCTGGTCCTAGTATAGAAAGCAGGCATTTTGGGGATGCGTGGGGGTGTGTTTGACCAACCACTATGGGTCCATGGTTGTGGTTTGATGGTGTGGGTTCTGCGCACAGACGTCACTTCCGGTTTCACAAAAATTACCTTCGAGCCCAGGAGAGTTCCAATTTTCCCTTAGACCTATGGTCCGGATTTTTTATCCGGATTTTTCCCGGCCCGGCCCGCCACGGCCGCAGCCCGCGCAGGTTATCCGGCCGCACGCGCGCGCGCGGGGGTTATCCGGAAGTGCGCGGGTGAATTCGGTTCGGATTATCCTAGGCCACTGATTGGCTACTTTCTCCACGGTGTTCAAAGCCAGTTTCACCGAATCCCCACATGTCTGTTATAGCCTTCATGGATTATGCTCATATAGAAAACACACAAGACAGGGATTTTTTTCGGTGAGATCTCATTTTGTTTTTTATTCAATAATAACTAACAACAACAACGTGAGAACAACCACGTGAAAACTGAAGCCCAGAACAGGGGGCTTGTACATTGAAATTGATAGAACTTAAGCCCAGAACAGGGGGCTTTTCGTGAAAGAATTTAAGCCCAGAACAAGGGGCCTGTACGTTGAAAGAACTTAAGCCCAGAACGGGGCTTGTACATTGAATGATGGGCGGCCCAGTCATATACGAGTACATCGCGGTCCTCGGTCTTGGAGTACTCGTCAAACATCTGTACGATGGTACATACGGTTCATCCCCGGCATCGATGGTACAGGTAAAACAAGCAATATTGTCCGCACATGCGACTGGTCAGGCTTTGCAACGTTTGACTGTTCCAACACCACGTCTCTGTGCCTTGATCCATGAAGTCTGTTAAATCGGAATGGAGGGGTGATAGGCCGTACGGGTCAAAATATTCGCCCTGCTGTTCTGTCAAGTACACGCCCACCCAATGTTCACCGGGTGGATCCATCGGGTCCGTGTTGAGAACGTAAGCAGCAGGATACATACGGTCTAATGGGAACAAATCTCGGGCGAACACCCCTTGAAAGACCATACGTGTCCCTGGGTCATTCTCCAGCACGGTGGTTATCTGGTCTGTATCCATGTTAGGTGGCAAAGTCACGCAGGACGTTGCGCACCTTGTCCACTTGAATGATGTTGTCAACCTCGACGGTGCTCCGGAGGGCTCGTGCAAAGTGGATTTCCAACCGTAAATTGCCTTGCTTGGCGAGGGCCAGCTGATGGTCGTTCTCTAAGGTGGGGGTGAGATCGAAACAGAACAACGTGTATCCGTTCGCGTAGTCATCCCGACTGATCATATTCCCTTCGTCCTGGTTGATTTGACCGGTAGCTGTAAACAGGCTCTGATAAGCTCGAATTAAATTCGCCCGCCCAAAGTTCGGTGTTAAGACCGTAGCTGGGACCTGTTGTCCATCCACATGCAGGGCCACAATATTGATGCCGAAATGTTTAAAGTCAAACGGGTTCTCTGGATAGGCTCCGCTGAAACTGGTATTTTTCACACAGGCCAGGATCAATCGCTTGGGTAGTTCCCCCAGGAACAGGTTTTCTTTGTTGGCGCTCATATTTCCAGCCGACACAGAGAAGACTTTGGTTTGCATACGCCGGATAGGGTACTGGGCTGGTTTTGTTTCCAAGGCTTTGAGGTGTCCCAATTGAACGGCTGGATTCGGTTTCACTTTTCGGACATACAGGACTGCGTCTTGGATGGCAATCTTATAGTGAGCAGCATGCCCCTCTACGTTAGTGGCCATCAAGGCGAAGGTCGGAGGCGCCCGTATCAGTCATATTTTGATGGAGTTCTTGTTCAAGTGGTACCGGTCTTGCATGAACATGTCTGCGTGCAGTCGACCCATGAGATTCACCGAGACGCCGTTCGTGGTAAAAGCCTTCCGTTTGTTATATCCCGCATTGTCGTTCTCTACGCCCATGTGCTCGGCTGTGTCCTTGTAGAATAAAGCGGCTGTCAGCTGAGATTTTTTAGCCTCTCGTCCATACGACAACAGCGTCTCGATGTAGGCTCGATAGGGGTACGTGTTGGTCGAGTCACTGATGAATTTGTCGCTAAGAAATATATCCACCTGTTGAAACATAGAGTGCAGCCAGAGATTCGTCGGGCCCACCGTTGCTTGGTCGACGAATCTGGAGCCATCCCCATTGACGACCTTGGCTTTCACATACAAGTATGTATGGGCTAAATCCACATAAGCCGTATCCGCATTACTGATGGTGAACTCGATGGGTCCTGTTTCGTTGATGCTGGAGAGCGGGAGATGCTCCACCCATAATCCTTGTTAGGCACTGGTCTGTGTGGGCGGGACGGTCCACAAATCAAATTCACTGTTGGTGGAGGGGCAGGACTCGCGTGGATTAGGGACATGTTTAAGAAAAGATATCCTAGGTCTTCGATGTGCGTCGTCGCTGGATCGGCCGTCGACTGGTGCGTGGTCTCGGTGGTGCAGGTATTTTATTCCCTACGGTGCGTTGTGCTTTGGCCACCAAGACGCCTCCCGCTTCTTTGGCCCGCCGTTTCAAGGCTTCTTTGGGTGCCGTACCTCCCAAGACATCACCGGCGACTTGCAGTCCACTGCGTACCGCTTGTTTGCCGATTGCTTTCACCCCACGCGTCACCAAGGGCAGGAACGTTTTGACGATGCTTCCGAGTATGTTTCCCAGCCCGTGTCCTCGTTGCATGCGTGCACCACTAAAAACCGGGAGGCCACCTCCGGCCTGTTGGGCATAATAGTCCATATAGCTGCGCACTCGTAAGGCACCTTCATTTTACAAAGTGGGGAGCACGTGCTTGTCGAAAATGAAGTGTCAGCACCACTTTTCCTCGTTCGAATGCCACCGGTCGTCCCGTGTCATCTCTTATATCCACCGTGATAGTGTTGATGTCGGTTTGTCGTACGGGTAGGTAGAGCATGTGGGTGAAACTGTGGGTGACTTGATCTCCATACTTCTTTTTAATGGGGACCACCCGTAACAGAGGTGTGTTGATATGGTGGTTGTCGACCACGTCCGAGTAGACGTAGGGTCCGTACATACCCGACTTCATATCCATCGGGATCTCGCCTTGGTCCTCGGATGGACCCGTGTACGTCGAGTGAGTGAGACCCAGCATTTGCTGTAGGATAGGGCTCAGTACAACACTCACGTTGGCGGTGAGGATGATATGTGCCTTGTCGTTGTGTGCGTTGTAATCGAAGTCCACGTGATTCTTGAAGGGAAAGGTTTTGATGGGTTTTGAAACATTCGTGACCTCCCGTAGAGCCTTATAATGCAACAGTCTTGTCAGCCCCTTGTATTGGCCTTCGGGGAGGGTGAGTCGGGTGTCTTTGCTTTCGTAGGTCACCTCGTACCACACTTCATTGGCTCTCACGTTGTACCACGAGTAAGGGTATTGGATATCCACGAGGCCACATTCCCAGCGTCCAGGTAAATCCAACGGTTGTGGTAACTGGGTCACGTACTTGGCCAAGGTGTTGTCAGGAAACACATCCAGCGAACTGTTACTGGGTAGGGTGAGGTAAAACATGGCGACTGAGCTGTCCTGCTGCTGCTGTTGGTTTTAATAGGTGTTCCAGGCCTTGGTCGGCTGTGTCCGGCGTCGTGTTCGTCGCGGTGACTTGCTTCGTGTCACGGCTCTGGAGATGTGGGGTGTCTTGATCAAGGGTGTTTTTTTGTGCCCTTTGTGGTGGTGTTTTGGGGGGTGACTCCGGCTTCCCAAGAAGGAAGTGGGCCACTCGGCGATAGCTGGGTCCGCTGCATCCAGGCCCAGCGCTGGGGGTTCACCACCAATTCATGTGGTACATGCATGTCTTTCAAGCCTTGAGCGAAGACTCCCCAACCTCAAAGATCCGTGTGCGACCTGCGTTGACGCATCAGGTCATTCACTAAATCCGTCATGTAGGTACCGGGGACCACCTGATTCTGTACCAGTAGTTCGCCTTTATCATTCCAAGTCATGTTAGGATTCTGTTTCATCCGTTGTAATACCAGGCCAGCTTGTTTCTTGAACGATGCAGGTACACTCTTCAGGATTTCGTCTTTCACCCACTGTGGGGCTGTGGGTGGTACCCCTGGTAATGGCGGCTGTTGGAGCGGTGCTGAGTTCGGCGGTGTGTCGCGTGGTGGTGATGGTGGTGCTGGGGTAGAGAGGGTTTTGTATTGGTCCATGGACGTCATGTACCGTTGAAGCGTCTCATTGTACCGTTGTACTTTCTCACTGTCGCTTAACCCCGGTCTTTGTAAGATCTGTTGCATCTCTTCATCGAGGGTGTTTATGGTCTTCACCGTAGGTGGGACAGGGTTTGGCGATTGGAGGTTTTGAAGGAGCCGTGGTTCGACGAGGACCATTTTTTCGTGTGGTTCATTGTCGGCCGAAGAGTCCACCCAATACTGGACCCAATACGGAAACGGCCAACGGTGCTAATATGGCCCCGAGAAAGCCGCCTTTCTGTAACACCTTTTTTCTTTTGTGTCTGAGAGACTTGCTTCTGGGCTAGGGTTCGGAGACCTGTATTATCCTTGGTCAACTTGGTCTTCTGAGCCGGAGTCAGATCTCGCACAGACAGCATACACGGTCAGGGTCCGCACCGCGTACAATGGTTCGGACCAACTCGGGTGGGGCCGTCTTCAATACACGGAGCGTCGGGGCGTGCTTCCGTACTCGCGCAGACATCATGTACAACTAATGCTAGAACCCACAACTCTGCCCTTTTTATCTACCTCAGAGAACAGAGATAAAGTCAACCATGATGGGGTATTAATTCTTTTTATCATCCCCATCATCAAACACACACACTGCAGCTGGTGGAGCCACTGTGGATATGTTTACATTAATTTTGCATGTACACGTGGTGGGTCTCTCCGGGAAAGATGCCGGTCCGTAGTCGAAGGTGGTCGGGGGTGGCTTGCTTGAGGTCGAAGAGCATATACCCGTGCTGAGGGGTTGTGGCATCTTTAAGGGCTTCCAACGCAAACGGTGTGCGGCCGGGATACATCTGTCTCGCCAAGTGCAGCAGTTGAGTGGTATCGCTCGAGTTTTTGAAGACCACCAGGTAGTGGGCATTTAAGCTGATGTTCCGATGTTCTTTGTTTTTACTGAACAGATTCTGCACAATGTAGATGGTGCTGAGCCGTCGATGATGGCTGCCTTTGGTAAAGAGTTGGGTGACGCGCGCATCCGTCTCCGCCATGAGATCATCCAGAACCACCAAGGAGTCCGGTTCCAAATCGGCCAGGTTGGGTAGGCCTTCCACGAACGTGATGTGGGGCATACGCTGCCTGTCAGTCTCCGTAACACCGCACGACTCGGGCAATGGGTGGGGTGATCATGCTGTCGGCGTCTTGACGGAGCTTCCTGACGAAGTGCATTCTGCCGGAGCCCGTCGGTCCTGCGATGACGCAAGTGAAGGGATGCTGCCACGGAGGGTCCATTGTTGGAGGTGTATCCGCTGTCGTGGTAACCCGCTGTTGTAAATTTGGTACGAGTGAACTGGAGCGGTGGTGGGTACAAAGTCGGTCGTCGTTGTCTGTTCACTGTGAGGGATGAAATCCGGGTTTTCAGACGTAGTGGGTGTTCTTGGTATGGAGCTCGGTGTCGAGCTGGGTGTTGACTGTATACTTGGTGTGGAGCTCGATGTGGCTTGTACACGGGGTGTGGTGGTGTTGATGACTGGACTCGATACGGGGTGGACTGGTGCTATCTGTAGACTGGTTTGACTGGTGGCTGGAATTCTAAGTTGGTTAAGTAACGTGATGACAGGCTGCGTCGTAAAACACACCTCCGTACAACACACTCAGCAGGGTTAGCAATATCACCACAAAGCCCACTTGCGCTTTGCGCGTTTTGGCAGACGCTGTGTGCAGAGGCAGCTGCTGTTTGTCCATAGCAGCGTGGTCGAACGTGGAATGAAGGATGACGGCAGTGGTGTCTTGCTTTATAGTCGTTTCACCTGGTTGGCCGAGACCCAGGAATTGAAGGAACTGGGCCAGCCTTGCCATTTGACGAAATGAAACAGTTTGCCACGCCGACGTTCCGTTTTCAAAACCTGCTCCACCGTGTAGTAGTCTGGCTGTGTTTTTACGACAGGCTGTAATTCCGTCTCGTAAAACGTCCCTAGCAACGGTTCCCTTGAAGATCTTCCAGTTCATAGACTCGCTGTTGTCGGGGTAGGCGCCGTTAATCAGGAAGTGCTCATCGCTTCAGTTGGGCAAGTAACTTTTATCGAACTTGCCCTTGACTTTACTGATCCGTACAGGGTCCCCGACCTTGAACATATCCTTCGGTGCTCGCTGCGATTGCCTGGGGTACAAGACACGCCGGACAAGGCTTCATTGCTTTGGGTGACGGTAATGGGGGCTCTCTCTATACTCCGGTGATAGGCTCGATTGTAACCACTCACAAGTTTCAGGAGAACATCGATGTACCGCCTTGTATTCTTATAGGTGAAATATTTATACATGCGGTCCTTGAATGTCCTGTTGAACCTTTCCACAACGGAAGCCTTGGTCTCGTTGTACGTATGGAAGAAAAACACCTTCTGGGCTTTCAGAAACTGTTGGAACGGTCTGTTGAGGAATTCCGTGCCCATGTCGGTTTGCAAATACAAAGGTTTGCGTCCGGTCTTGAAGATGTCCTTGAACGCCGCTATGAGATTCGCCCCCGTTTTCGTCCGGATGGGTACCACCCACGCATACTTCGACATGATATCGATGCACGTCAAGATATACCGATTCCCATCGTTGTGTTTGGCAAAGGCGCTCATATCGGCCAAATCCGCTTGCCATTGGGCACTAGTCCTCCCACGATGACCCGGTTCCGTAGAAAATGGCGGCGGGCAGCTCGATGTAAGGTATAGGTGTTGGGCACGCTGTATCCCCTGGGGTTTGACCGCTCGCTAGAGAGCCGTCAATGCACTATAGGCCACCGGACTGTCGGGACTGTAGTATAAGTTATCCAACACCTTCTCCCAGCTCTTCATGGTGACAAATGATGATGGACCCTGGCTCTATCGTTTATTTATAACGGGTATATCTTGGGCCGGAGTTTCTTTCTGATTTTCTTCTTCGGCTTCTACCACCACAGTGTTCATGGTAAATGACCAGTCCAACTCGTCTGATGACCGCTTGATAATCACTTGATCCACATCTGCCACGGCATCTTCCAATGCAGACCAGAGTGAAGGGTAAAATGCACTGTACCCCCATCTAGCCGAGCCAATTGAGCAAAGAAGGGGCCGCGTCGGATGTACATATCGTGACACAAGTGAATGAGGTCGCCGTCCAGTTCACCAGACAACACCCGTTTGAATTTGGTCCAGCCCTCCTGGGACAGACGAATGTGAGCCGGGCACGGTTGTGTGGGGTCCGCATCACAGATGTCTCCCATCTCCTCCATGATATCGACCTTATCCGCATAAACGTGCAGGAAGACCTCGGGGGTCAAGCTGAGATACGCCCGTATTATATGCTCCGTCATGATCAGTACGTGAATGGTACCAAATTTGACTCTCGTATTTATAGGGAGAACCCCGTGAGATCAAAGGGTCGGGTGGTAATGTCACTGGGCTGACTGAGTCTAGCCGGGTAATCAACGGCAACGTCGTCTGCCTCCGCTTCATTGCTAGAAATTTGTTCATTGGGTTCTGCTGCCGCTTCTCTCAGGGCACGAGCCCACTTCAACTGAACAGCTGACCGCTCGTCCGGTGTAAACAGCTGGTCCACGATAGGTACCACTTTCTCGAAGGCTGTCCACAGATGGGGGTCTAGGGTGAAGCCTCGCGTAGGGTCTTGGTAACGGCCCAGGCGTGGGAAGAAGGGTCCACGGTGTACGTAGATGGCATTGTCTATGTGGATGAGTTTTCCGTCGAGCTCACCACTCAACAGCCGTTTAAATTTGGTCCAGCCGTCACGGTGTAGCGTAACCGTATTCGATACGGTCTCAGCGCGCGACCAGCAAACATCTCCACGGTTTTCAACGAGGGTGACTTTATCTTCATAGACGTGTAACCCCACCCGGGGGGTAAGGGGAAGGATGGCTCGTAGGACTGGTGACATAGTTGACCCAATGACGATCGGTGAATGACGCACACTGTGACTGACACTCGTATTTATGGTTTGGTCCCACTGTCAGTCCCACAGCGCCAGGGTCAATAGGGCACAGACCATTACTAGGCCAACCAGCCGTCGCTGGTTCCGGCGTGAGCGCTCGTGGTCCATAGCCCGGGCATCAAGGATGGCTGTCATAGTCCAGTAGTGGTGAGTGATAGCACACCTCTCCATCGAGTGCACTCTGTCGAGGACCGCTTCTGTGAACTCTTTCAGGATCTGGCGTCGCCCCTCGTTGTCGTCACCATCTGCAAACATGGACCGAACCACTGCTCGGTAACCCGTGAGTGAATTAACCACGGTGGCATGCTGTAAAATGCGAGTCGCATAGGGCTGGCTCTCCGTCATGGCTCTGCAACCGTAGAAATGAAGGTGTGGGATCCAGAGGGACGTGTTTTATAGACCATGTCACACATGCGCGCCTATACGTAGCTCTACGGGTGTAGTCCGTGATACGTACTATTCTGATTGGTTATTGCAAAAAGAGAGCAACAACAACAAAGATTACAGCGCCGGAGGCGCTCCTGGATCCGCTGGAAAATCTTCTCCACGTCTCATGGTATAGCTCCGGTGAGGCAGGCTCAGGCTGGTGATGCTCAGGCAAGTAGCTCCTCTCGTCAGATAGGCTCAGGCTGGTCAAGCAGGCTCAGGCTGGTCAGGTCAAGCAGGCCAATAAATGCAGCAATGTCCTAAATATTAACACTTTTATACACCTACATAGAAGTACCCGGATGTAGGCGCGGATGCGCAGACTCTTGAACACGGATGAACCATTAGTCCAGTCGGATGCTGCTTCACGAGAGCTTCAACTAAGACCTCATACGACTCCATCGGACCCATAGTGACCCATGCCGGCGCCAAAATGTCTATTTCCATATACTTGGTATACTGCGCATGCGCAGAATGACGTCAGTTTTACGTCACATCCACCCAGTCGGATGCTCCTTCGCGAATGCTTCACATTGATACCTCACTCGACCCCATCAGACAATTAGGGGCCCACTTCGATCCCAAAACGTCTATTTCCACACGCTTTCCCACAATTCCCTGTCTGCGCATGCGCAGAATGTTGAACACGAACGACACACTAGTCCAGGCGGATGCTCCCTCACGAATGCTTCACACTGATAACTCACTCGATCCAATCGGCCCACTAGTGGCCCACCTAGACACCAAAACGTCTATTTCCGTACCCTTTTCCCACAATTCCCTGTCTGCGCATGCGCAGAATGTTGACAACGAACGAACCACTAGTCCAGGCGGATGCTTCCTCACGACAGCTTCAAAATAAGAACTCATACGACACCATAGAATCATTAGAGGCTCATCTAGACCCCAAAACGTCTATTTCCATACCCTTTTCCCACAATACCCTGTCTGCGCATGCGCAGAATGTTGAAAACGAAAGACACACTAGTCCAAGTGGATGCTCCCTCACGAATGCTTCACATTGATACCTCACTCGATCCAATCGGCCCACTAGTGGCCCAACTAGACCCCAAAACGTCTATTTCCGTACCCTTTTCCCACAATTCCCTGTCTGCACATGCGCAGAATGTGGAAAACGAACGATACACTAGCCCAGGTGGATGCTCCCTCACGTATGCGTCACATTGATACCTCATACGACTCAATCGGCCCATTAGTGGCCCACCTAGACCCCAAAACGTCTATTTCCATACCCTTTCTCTACTGCGCATGCGCAGAATGACGTCAGTTCCACGTCACACCCAGCCCGTTGGATACTCCCTCTCGACTGCTTTAGATTGATGCCTTACTCGACCCAATCGGTCCATAGCGGTCCCTACAGATTGCCGAACATTCTCACTATTTTGGGACTATTTTCGGTCCGCGGAGGCAGGCCGCATCACCGCGGAGGAATACATGCCCCCAAGGTCACACCCTATTCATCCAGACCGGAAGTGACGTCATACACTTGCGCAGAACACTCCTGCGCACACCGCCACATGACCGCCACATTTGTTTTCTGCGCATGCGCAGTGAGGCGCCAGAGAGTCGAAATGCTGTTACACTACTACTGCCGGTATAATATCCAGAACCCTTTGTAAAGCCCTGATAAAATTTCAAACGAGAGAACCGCATCTATCCGTTTGATTGGAGACTACATTGTACATGTATTTAGTTTTCTCTAACCCAAACCACGAAAGTCGGATTTCTCGTTTGGAGTTTTCATCAGAACTTCACCCTGGCTTCAGGATGTAAACATCGGTGGGTATACGATTCCAGTTGAATACAGCAGAACGATGCGAGAAGTGCCGGTGAAAAACAGAAATGTCCTGTTTTGCTTAGCAGATAAGAGCCGGATACTGTTAGCCACCGGACATTCATAGCCGTCACACCGATTCACAAGTTTGTTGACGTAAATGTACTCCTATCGGAGAGACATAATAAAAAAAATGATGATTTGTATTTCCATATCATTTATTAGCTTTTTTTATTGTTTTTTTTAGTAGTGGAACTCTCCATATTTTGAAGTTGGTCCGTGACTCGCGGTAAGTTCAGACTGCCTGTAGAGGAAGTGATGTCAAAACTTTACTAATTATTAAAATAATCTAAGCTACATCGGATTTATAAATGAAGAGAAAAGCACACAGGTTCTAATCCAACACATTTAGGACACAGAGATGAAACCCGTAATGGTGGATCATTCAGATTCAACACTGGCATTCGGTCCCTAACTGTAACGCTGTATATCGACTAAAATTATCTAACCACACGAAGAGTTCCAGTTTTCCAAGCGTTGCGCTGTATCCCAAATCATCCCAGGTCACTTGAAACTACCATTTCTTGAAAACTGGAATCTGCTTGCGAATATTTTTGACTGGTGACTTGTTTGATAGCTTGAGAAATATTTTGACTGGATGACTGAAGACTGGCTTGCGAAATATTTTGACTGGTTTCTTGATGACTAGTATACCCAGGAAGAAGTACCTGCAAATATGAAATCAAGGAAAGAAACGTGAATAAAAGAAAAGAATCAGTCGTTGCTTTTTCGTTACTTTTTTGAATATTTCTTATAAGTTGTTACATTCTGCGGCATTTTTGAAGTATTTTGAGCAGTAAGATATGACGTCTTATTTAGTCAAAATCTAGACGTACAAAATCAGCCCGCTAAATGATAATATGCTTGTAACATAAAGTCTATGACAATATAGATTTTGCATAAAGGATTTTTTACAATGGACCTGGACCCTGATGACGTATTATACCTCTTTCAATCACGTGCTAAATTGTGCACTCATTCATTTGCATGACAGGTGATCACTCATCCAGAAATCTACAATTGCTTATGAAACACGACACTAATTAAATTGTCAATGCACAGAACATGTGCCGCAAAACTTGAAGTCCTACATGTAACCCGATACACCAAATTAAAGCTTGCTCTTCCGACTGTGCCAATCCAGGGACCTCGCGCTGGCAATTAAGTTGATGTCACCTATATTTGAGGGAGGTGACAGGCTAATTGAATAGTGTAACGATCCCCACCAGCCATTAAACTGTCTTGGATGTTGAGGGCCTGCTTTGCCTCAAGGGATAGAAGTGGGATTTTATTGTCATTGATGTAGGTTTCAGGGCAATTACAGTGAGTTATGAACTTTGCAGAGTGGAAAGAACATTTGCCTGCTCTCAAAAAGGCCATCTTCTGAAACTAACCTAGTACCGTACCATTTATGCCCTCTGCAGGAGTCTACCAATTTATTTGCATACGGTGTACCATAGAGCATGAAATAAATAGAAATGTGTGTGGAGGGAGGGGGGAGATGACTTGGGGTCCAAGCGCTTGGAGCTATTAAGGCGCTAGCAATTTAATGTTTTATCAATCACATATTCTAGAAAAATAAAGAAATATAACATCCCGGTATGTAATATACACCGGTTATGTATGCACCTATAAATTATAATGCTAAAAACGGAACAGGCAGATATACCAAGCGTATACTACATACCAGTGGTGTTTTATTTCTTTATTTTCTAGAATATGTGAGTGAAAAAAAATATAGTTTGCGAGTGCCTTAGATTGGGGTAAATGATGATCATCATCAGCTTACATATCTTGTATCCCACGTAGAATTTAGCGTAGCAGCCGTATTTGGTGTAGAGGTAGTATCCACGGTAGTAGAAATTCTTATAACCGCATTTGTAGTAGGAGTATTCTTGGTACAGCTTGACAGAGACGATGGTCCCGGGTACATAACAGCTGGCTTTGTCATAGTAGTAACCGTAACCACAGATCAGATATTTATACTTCACATAGCAGCGATGCGGGTTCTTAGGCGGATACGGGTACTTAGGAGCTTTTGGGTACTTAGGCGGGTACTTTGGCGGGTATGGGTACCTAGGCGGGTACGGGTTCTTAGGCGGGTACTTAGGTGGGTATTTCGGCGGGTACGGGTCCTTAGGCGGGTACGGGTACTTCGGCGGGTACTTTGGCGGGTACGGATCCTTAGGCGGGTACTTAGGCGGGTACGGGTACTTCGGCGGGTACGGGTCCTTAGGCGGGTACGGGTACTTCGGCGGGTACTTTGGCGGATACGGGTTCTTAGGCGGGTACTTCGGCTTTGGACGGTACTTAGGCGGGTACTTTGGCTTTGCACGGTACTTAGGCGGGTACTTCGACTTTGCACGGTACTTAGCATCCGCTGAAAAAATCAAGAAAAAATACTTAATATAGGATAGGCTCCTACAACAATCATTCATTTGTCATCACCTCCCACCTTGTATTTTGTTGAATAAGAGAACACGACCCTTGACACAAGAAGATTATAATAATAAATATGGGGTTTTTCTTTGACATATAAGCTTGAAATATACCAACATTTTGATGATATTCAAGGAATTGGGGTTATAACACACACATAGCACGGGTAGGGCGTGTTTACGTGGGTTTACCCGCGGTTAAGGCGGGTAAACCCGTGGGTAAAGTAGGTCTACTCGCGGGTAAGATGAGAATTAAGACGGGTAAACCCGCGAGTAAGATGGCGGGTAAGGCAGGTAAACCCGCGGCAAAGTTGGCAAGAAAGGCTGATACGGTATAACTGCGCATGCCTGCATACGGGCGCGCACGACGAGATCACTGGGTTTTTCCGCGCCACGCCGCCGTGTTTGATGACAGAATACGGAAAAAAGAAATTGATCACGTGATACCTCGAACCCATTGTTGCAGGAAAATCTGTTGAAACCTTGTAGTTTAGAAAAAGGGAAACATCCTTAAAGTTCGCACTTAAAGTTAAAGACATCGACCAATCAGAATCGCGTATGTGCTGGACGGCCACGTTTGATGATGTGATCATTTGTAAAGAGTCGACGTTCCGTCATTTACCTTGACTTATTGAACAATCTTAATAAATTAAAATACTATATGCTTCTCTATCGTATGGTCGCTACAGGATCTTATACTCGCCGATCTCCCTTCGTGTTCTGTGATGTCATGTCATGAATATGCAGTGCTGCAAACGGACCAATCACATCCGTTTTAGTAGGGGCATTTCCACTTCCGAACTCGACGCTCGGCCTAACCGAGAAAAGGTGGCATCGGCTCCCGCGCTGTTTCATGCCAGACGTCTGGATTAAATGACATCAATTTAAACGGGAATTATACTATCTATAAATGACGGCATTATGACAGAGGAAGTCCTAAAAAAGCAACGACGAAACATCCGAGTTAGTATGCATGCAGCGCACAACTGTCAGCTGGAAATGAGAAACCCGGGGTTTGAGCAAGTGAGCGAGCGATCGATCAACCCCTTTCAACTTCATAACGTATCGGCGAAATTTCTGACAGAAAAGTCGACTCGTTATAAGAGACATTTTAAAGTCTGACATACCTTTGTACCTACTGTTACCTTTTCCAGTCTGATTAGGGGATAATTTCGCCAAATATTCGCAAAAACAACTTTCATGAAGGGTCCTCGTGGCTGCTGCCCGAGCTATTTTTCGCAGTCGCCGGACGAAGAGGCTCTGAACAGGTCGGTGGAAGTAATTTCGTTGAGCGACTGAATTATTTCTGTATATCGGGTATTTTCTCTGCAATATTTCTATTTCATCATAGTGGAACTTCATCAGAAAATTGATTGAATCAGTAAAAGTAAATCTCGAAAGCGAGAATCGAAAAGAAATGTTGATATTTCTTGTTTTACCGCTGGAATATTCATGATTTAGGTATACGAAGTACCCCTATAGCGCCTATAGTCGGCTGTATCGATCAACTCCGAGTCATGTCTTCAGAGAATAGAGAAGATGGGCTACGATTGGTCAAGACCCAGATGTAAACAAAACACGGAGGGAGATCGGCGAGTATAAAATCCTGTAGCGACCATACGATAGAGAAGCATATAGGATTTTAATTTATTAAGATTGCTTATTGAATAGAGTAAACTGTTCAAACCGGGAAACGCACGTGATGTCAAATAGCCAATCAAGATAGGAGCTTGCCAACACCGTGCAGCTAGGATTTTCTTTGATGTCTGCCCGTGTGATCTCCAAATATGGCAAGCGGTGGGTGTATTGATATTAATTTCCGTCGAAGAGCCAATCAAATTTGAATTTTAAAGAGGTCATACATGCACTTCCCCTAATATGGACCACGGAATATTTATAGCGCTATGACATCACCAGACCTGTATTCTGATCAGATAATGTGTTACATTCAGCCAAGGCAACACGTGTAGTGTTAGACTTGGGTAAGCGAAGATGCTGTTGAGCAAATATGAGGAAATCATTGAAAATCTCATATTTCTTTACTGTGCATTTATGCGGAGGCGATGTGTCGGATACCAAGATTGAAGTCAAAAGGTCAAGGTCATACATCACTTATGTGGTATAGTTCATATCTCAAGTTAGGCTCATGTTTGTAACTATAGACTCACCTTCCTTCAATGCGATGATGGCCAATACCACAAGAACTGATGCCAGCAAGAATGTCTTCATGTTATCGGCTTTTTCTCCCGTTATGTATCTGAAATATATCAACACACTAAGGTAGGACCATAGGATGGAGTCATCTTAATTCGGAGATAGGACAGTCCCTAATTCTAAGAAAAGACAGTGATCGGCCAGTCGACAGTTAGAACACACAGACCTAGTTCTGACATGCGATAGGACAATCCATTCTTCTAGTCCTGACGTTGGACAGTTCACACATCTAATCCTGGCATAGGACAGTTCATTCTAATCCTGCAATAGGACAGTCCATAATTCTAATCTGTGCATAGTGTGTTCCACAGTTCTATATCTAAGATAGGACCGTCCATAAATCTCTTCCCGAGTTGTGACAGTCCGTATGTGTGCTCCTGAGATAGAACAGTCCATACGTCTACTCCTGACATAGGACCGTCCATACTTCTACTCGTGACATAGAACAATCCATACGTCTTCTCCTGACATAGGACAATCCATACTTCTACTCCTGACATAGGATAGTCCATATTTCTACTCCTGACATAGGACAATCCATACTTCTACGCATCCATACTTCTACTCCTGACATAGGACAATCCATACTTCTACTCTTGACATAGAACAATCCATACTTCTACGCATCCATACTTCTACTCCTGACATAGGACAATCCATGCTTCTACTCCTGACATAGGACTTTCCATACTTCTACTCCTGACATAGGACAATGCATACTTCTACTCCTGACATAGGACTTTCCATACTTCTACTCCTGACATAGGACAATGCATACTTCTACTTCTGACATGAAACAATCCATACTTCTACTTCTGACATAGGACAATCCATATATGACGTTTCATATTTCAAGCTTATACCTCTCATCTGAGATCGTACGGAACACCACCTCTCGCTCGCCCCCCCCCCCCCCCCCTCCCCAATATGAAATGTACTATCAGATTGCACCAGAACGCAGGGTAAATTGTAACGTTTCCCTGCCATATCTGCCATATCTGCATAAGTCTAATAAAGTTATTAAATATTTATCAAATGAGTCCTGAATCCATCACATCATATCTATATTTTTTTTAATTTCGGGCAGGCTTATGTAGTCCAAAACTTGAGAGTCTGAGTTGAGTTCCATATCTAATAACATTTTACCTCGATCCAGAATCTAAACGTTTTCACGAAACTGTGAAAATGTGCCAGAATGCGCCATTTTACATCTATATTCAAACAACATCAGAGAGGTTGATTAGATGGAAATAGTCCAGCATTAGACATCTCTATATACATGTATACGTCAGTCTACAAACGTTCTTAAAAATCCAAAAACAATCCATCAGAATGTACCGGAATGCACAGATTACATTTAGCTTTAAAAATTACAGAAAGGACCCTACAGCAGGAAAGTATAAATTCCACTTCCAGAAGCTACTACGCCAGTCTAAAAAATAGTTTTCTTAAAATTTGGTAGTATGCTGGAACCATGCTAGCATTAACTCGTCTTCGCTAGCCAAGTCCACATCACATAGCTATCTACGTGTAGGCTAGTGAAGATGTCATTGACTTAGTTCGCAAATTTATAAAAAAAAGTAAGATTTTGTCAGAGAGCACCTATAATAAACTGAGAAATTCGCAAACATCTATACAACTGAGTAAAAGTTAAGCACTAGTCTATTCGCAATGCCCTGAACTGAATCCCGTTGGGCACTTGTGGGGCATACTGGATCACAGAATGACAGCTAAGAACCCTACAATACAGATAAGAAATGAATTGACCCAAGTACCTCATGAGCAATGAGACCGTATTCCAATGATACAAATCAGGCGTTTGATAAACCAGTATGAAGAGGACGGTACACCAGATACTGACACGGTACTTTGAGATGGAAATACAGACAACGATTGCTACTTTGTGATCACCTACATCATTTCCCCCAACCACCTCGCTGGGGGTCTAATAACACCCCAGCCACCAGTCAGATTTTTGGACCGGATTCGGGGCCTTCGCGCACATCGCCGGAAGTGACATCATATATAGTGAAATAGATGTTTATCGAACATTTCGATTACTTTTCAAGTCTGAATAATACCTCTGTTGAACTAGCGTTAAAAAGAATTATCTGGAGATAATTTCCCCTGTTTAGCTGGACAGAGCATATGAAAAGTAGTTCGCTCATGTGCAACACTAAAGGAGTTGTTCGGCCGGATTCAAACTGAAGTGCGTTGGTTGGTTTCCCCTATACGTCATAGCAACGTAGTAAAGGTCAACTCCCGCTATTGGTGGCAGGGATGGTAATGAAGCCTGCGAAATGGAGCATGCGCTGTGGGGAGGTTGCATTTCCCCCACGATGGATTTGCTGGAACTGACATACTTAATTCGTTCATGAATTACTTCATTTTCAGCCATTGTAGTAGACCAGCCACCTAACCCAAAGATGGCTAGAAAACGTTTTGATGGCATCGCGTGTTAAAAGCTGCCATCCAGGCTTAATCAACTCTACATGGTGTGCACATAACGATGTGACCGGATGACATTCTCGCTTTTGACCGTTACGGTCATTTTTGAGGTCATAAAGGCTATTAGAGGTCAAATAAGGATAAAGCATGTATTTTTTGCGATATCTTCGTAGAGGAAGAGTGATTGCGACTGATTTTTTTTAACTTGCTTCATTTTTGTTCTGGTCTTACTTACTGGTGGTTTGCATATTCACAGATGCAATGGATTATGGGACATTTCAACACTACCAGACCTTGGGGGGGAGCATTGTGGCCCCCTTCCCAAACTTTCTGCCCTATTTTCGGATCGGCAAAAAATTGGGAGCTCACACTCCATGGCTTTGTAGTTTATCATATTGGGGTCATGTTGAGCCTATTTGCATAGCTTCGAGCAGACAATTGGTTAATTCAAAATGGCGGCCATGTGCCGTATCAGAAAAAAATGTTGTTTTCGTCATTTTTGGTTCAAATTCCTACTTTTCTGCGAGTAAAAGGAAGCAAAAACTATTTCATTTTACATCAGATCGTTATTTACTAAGTGATCATGCAGGTTTTGTGAAGAAAACACATAAATAAAAAAATTGAAAAATCGTCCCCAAAAAGCTTTTTGGGAAATGAAGTCACTGTGACGTCATCACGTGGCCATCTTGGATTTTTTTTTAACATTTTCTCATAGAGCTTGATCCAATGGTATAGTGTGGTAAGATTCAGCTCCCTAGCTCGAGGGACAAGAAAAACATTTAGGGGGAGCAATGACCCCAAATTAGTGAGCCAAACTAAAAAGATGGCGGCATCGTTTGTTAAAAGCTTAATCAACTCTACATGGTGTGGGGATTGAAATGTGATCAGATGACATTCTCATATTTTACCTTGAAGGTCATTTTTTAGGTAATGAAGGTCGAGATGTCAAATATGGATAAGTCGACTATTTTTTCCAATATCTTCATAAGGAAGAAAACTTACCACATTATGGTTGGTAATATTTGATTAGGTGACTTGCGTATTCACGAATACAAAGCATTATGTGAAAATTCAATATAACAGCCACCTTCGATCCCCTTGCAATGCTATATGTAAGTGTAGTGCCCCATTGATCTGGTTCTAATCCCCCATCAGCATAATCGAAACTTCAAACTTATCAGAACCGCACTGCGATGGTCTAATGGTTAGAGCGTCGGCCTCGTAAGCGGTAGGTACTGGGTTCGATCCCAGGCCGGGTCATACCTAAGACTTGAAAAATGGAACTTGTTGCTCCCTCGCTTACGCTCAGCATTAAAAGGATAGAACAAGGACTGGTTCGCTCGGTGTCAGTATAATGTGACTGAGTGGGGTGTCATGTCTGCCTACGGCATGATATTTCAGTGGAACAGCACTATAAAATGGCAGCATTAGATCTCCTCGGTTACAAGTAGGTACCCCTACCTCTCCCCCTCCCCTCCCCTCCCCTCCCCTCCCTTCCTTTCCCCGTCGTGATATAGCTGAAAAAATGTTGAAAGCGACGCTAAACCCTATACACCCGTCAACAAAGGAAGTATCTGATGGCGCTCATGATTGTTGGACAGGACCAGGCTGTGACCAGCCGGAAGCTACACACAGAAACAGTTGTTTACATATATGGCATTGCTCTTGTACAAGTAGCTTGTCTACCGGTCAGATGCAAGATAAAGTGGTTTAGATATTCTTCTTGGAATTCCATAAAAATGGAGGGAGATGGGTACCCGTGTTCGTAGTCAATGGTCAGGATAAATACCTTTTACCAGGTGTCCCTAGCTGTTTGTAGTCAGATGGTCAGGAATATTATCCTTGACTAGGTATTCCTCTTTGTAGTCAGATGGTCAGGATAACTACCCCTTATCAAGGATCTGGCTTGTCACCTTACCATACCATGGAGGCCTTAGCTTAATTTTGTCAGATCAGACAATTACATATGGTAGTTGCTGGATGATTTCATCGTTGAAGGAAACACAATTTTCAACCAGGGTCATATAATTCAACATTATACAGCGAAGTTTGCCATGAAGAGATACATATAGTCACTCTTTTGCGACGGGTTTACCAGCTGATAGCTGAAGACAGATTGAATTGTCAGTCTGATAACCGCCAACAAACAATCCTCGATGTGGCCTCTGGTACCACCAAATGCTTGGCGACTCTTACAAGCTCTCGTTGAATCAGAAGAATTTACTATAACGGAGAATAACTCATTTGTTTAATTGTTCATGAGGTGTCCACACCAACCAACATTAAAATTTCGAAACGGAATTGTCCTGGTGTGCAATCATGAGTCATGCTTCATTTTTGGATGGATGTCCAGAATGGCGCGACCACACATCCCCTATTACCGACTCAAGCGCTACTCGAGTCATGGATCTAAGAGGAGGGATGATACCATAGTTCTGTTAACTTGAAATCATGCATGTGAGATGTAAGCGACGCCAGACCTATTAGACCTGATGCCACCGTACTAAGACTAAATTTTTCTGCCATGTACCAGTTCTAGGAAATCTGTTGACGAATGTGTGAATATTATAGAAGATAGCAAAAGCGCTTTACGGTTTGCCCAAATAGCAGTCTGAAATCAGGTGTCGTGAGTGATAGATGAAGGGAGGGGTAAAATTGTGAAGTTTTGGGGCAAGAGGCCGTATATGTTTCAACAAGTCTGCGTAAAAGCCGTTGCCGGTATGCGAATTAGTACATGCGAATTAACCAAATTTCTGAGGACATCTCATGGCCACCATTTCAAATCCATGTGTGAACCGTTACACCTAGGATTATGTGAAGTTCACTGCAATGCAATAAGGGATAAGTTCCTAATGGAGGAAGGGTCACACCAGAAGCTGTTCCCTCCCCCACCAGACCTGGTAGGTTTAATGTCAGCCGCTAGAGGCTGTCCTAGCTTATTATTTTAGGTTTTATGTGTGGTCCAATGAACTATATGTGCTGCCACCTGTGCTAATAATGTTGCAGTATGAATCACCCTCATATTTCCTCGTGGGTCAGTAAATACATTATTTAGTAGATGTATATGACAGCCATATTGGAAAATGAACTGGACATATCCAATTCACCCCAACGACTCGAAAATACACGACTATTAGATTTCTTGATGCTTTACTTCCCAGAAAATGTCTCAGCCATTCTATCCCAACAATATCACGAATTAAGTAGATGTCTGGTGAAATAGGCGGCCATTATATTTTTGACATTTTGGGGGTCAAATGCACAAATACAGAATCAGCAGGTCCAAATTTTGTAAAAAAAAAGCATTATATCACATTCTACACATAGATGCCTTGATATGTACTTTCCAGAGCTCTTTTCCGGTTTTGGGACTAGCAAAAAGAACAGATTTCCGACCCTGTTAGCAGGTACATGCTCAGATGAAGCCGGCGTTCACTTCGGGGGTGTCACTTCAGTGGCCATAAAGATGTAGTATAATGCCTTGCTGTCAGATGTGCATACGCATAGTAAATGATACCGGAACTACATATATTACATATGGCCGCCACTTTGAATTTCTCACGATTCCAATCTGATGGATAAGGATCCACAATGGCCCAAGTGTGTTCAGATATAAAGTTGGAAGCTCGCCTTGTTTAACAGGTAGTAATCGCCTTGTTAAACAGTTACAATTAGTAGTTATATGTATGAGCAACTTTGACTACTTCAGAGTAAGTTTTGGATGACATTTACTGGGCGCTATATTGAATTTTCTCATGATCATTTGTACCAGTGATTATGCAAATATTTTCAAAATGAGCCCACTTGAACAAAATATCAAGTGCCAGCTTCAATCTTTAATTACTAGCTTTCACGAAAAGTTTGATAATATATCCTGATTTGAACCCACGTGACCTATTTGGCCTAAAAATGACCTTTAAGGTCAAAATCGAGAATGTCATCCGGTCAGATCTCAATCCCCACAACATGTAGAGCTGATTAAGCGCGGATGATTGCTTTTAACACGCGATGCCATCAAAAGTGTTTTTTCATCTCTTGGCTGGCCTACTATTGTCTTGACGTGCTTATAAAGTTCTGACTAATTACAAACATTATTGTTTTGTATTTTGCACGACTAGCAGTGTATGTTGGTTTAGTTGAGGTCCAGGTATGCACTGTCTAATCGCGCTATTCGCAATTGTACATGCTTACGCAATACAACTGTTGATACGATAGGGCGGTGCTCAACTTTTTCGCCGGTGTATAAATGTGCATAACGTTCCTGCAGGAGACTAAAATGCAGTAAACGATTAAGAAGACACGCGTGAGAACTATCAACCCAAGATGGCATGTCATAATAAGTCAAACCCTATCCACTTCTCCGTGAAAATCAACTTGTTATGATTGTCCATTGTCATCTGGGTACTGTTTCTGACAAACCTCTGTGATAGTCCAACGCTATCTGAAGTGTATACTGTTTCTGACAAGCCGCTGTGATTGTCAACATCATCTAAAAGAGTATACTGTTACTGATAAGCCGCTATGATTGTCCAACACGATCTGAAAGTGTATACTGTTACTGATAAGCCGCTATGATTGTCCAATACGATCTGAAATTGTATACTGTTTCTGATAAGCCTCTATGCTTGTTCAACATGATCTGAAAGTGTATACTTTTTCTGACAAGCCCCATGGTTGTCCAACACCATAATCTTTCTAACAAGCCGCTACGATTGTCCAACACCATATTCTTTCTGACAAGTCGCTATGATTGTCCAACACCACCTGAAGTGTATACTGTTTCTACCAACAAGCTATGATGTCCAACACAATCTGGAAGTATAGACTGTTTCTGACAAGCTGCCATGGTTGTCCAACACCATAATCTTTCTAACAAGCCGCTACGATTGTCTAGCGCAATATTCTTTCTGACAAGCCGCTATGATTGTCCAACACCACTTGAAGTGTATACTGTTTCTACCAAGAAGCTATGATGTCCAACACAATCTAAAAGTGTAGGCTGTTTCTGATGAGCCGCTATGATTGTCCAACACGATCTGAAAGTGTATTACTTTTCTGATAAGCCGCAATGATTGTCCAATACGATCACAAGTGTACACTGTTTCAGCCACGAAGCTATGATGTCCAACACCATCTGAAAGTGTACACTGTTTCTAGCTAGCCGCTATGATTGCCCAGCACCATCTGAAAATGTATACTGTTTCTGACAACCCCTATGATGTTCCAACACGATCCGAAGTGTATACTGTTTCTGTCAAGACGCTATGATTGTCCACACCATCTGAAATTGTATGCTGATCCTGACATCGGCTATGATTGTCCGACACCATCTGAGTGTATGCTGTTTGTGACTGGCAGAAAGGATTGCCCAACATCATCTGAAAATGTATACTGTTTCTGACAAGCCGCTATGATTGTCCAACACCATTTGAAAATGTATACTGTTTCTGTTAAGCCCTATGATTTTTCAACACGATCTGAAGTGTATACTGTTTCTGCCAAGTCGCTATGCTTATCCATCTGAAAATGTTTACTGTTTTTGCCAAGCCGCTATGATTGTTCAACACGATCAGAAGTGTATACTGTTTCTGACAAGCCGCTATGATTGTTCAACATGATTTGAAGTGTATACTGTTTCTGTCAAGCCGCTATGATTGACCAACACAATCTGAAGTGTATACTGTTTCTCTGTTTCTGCCAAGCCGCTATGCTTATCCATCTGAAAATGTATACTGTTTTTGCCAAGCCGCTATGATTGTTCAACACGATCAGAAGTGTATACTGTTTCTGGCAAGCCGCTATGATGGTTCAACATGATTTGAAGTGTATACTGTTTCTGTCAAGCCGCTATTATTGACCAACACTATCAGAAGTGTATACTGTTTCTGACAAGCCGCTATGATTGTTCAACATGATTTGAAGTGTATACTGTTTCTGACAAGCCGCTATGATGGTTCAACATGATTTGAAGTGTATACTGTTTCTGTCAAGCCGCTATGATTGACCAACACGATCTGAAGTGTATACTGTTTCTCTGTTTCTGCCAAGCCGCTATGAATAATAATAATAATAATAATAGTAATAATAATAAATTTTATTTCAGACTGATAGTCCATAGCATTACATAAAGAACAGTGAGAAGTGGTAGATGAGTGCGGATGATTGCTTTTAACACGCGATGCCATCAAAAGTGTTTTTTCATCTCTTGGCTGGCCTACTATTGTCTTGACGTGCTTATAAAGTTCTGACTAATTACAAACATTATTGTTTTGTATTTTGCACGAGTAGCAGTGTATGTTGGTTTAGTTGAGGTCCAGGTATGCACTGTCTAATCGCGCTATTCGCAATTGTACATGCTTACGCAATACAACTGTTGATACGATAGGGCGGTGCTCAACTTTTTCGCCGGTGTATAAATGTGCATAACGTTCCTGCAGGAGACTAAAATGCAGTAAACGATTAAGAAGACACGCGTGAGAACTATCAACCCAAGATGGCATGTCATAATAAGTCAAACCCTATCCACTTCTCCGTGAAAATCAACTTGTTATGATTGTCCATTGCCATCTGGGTACTGTTTCTGACAAACCTCTGTGATAGTCCAACGCTACCTGAAGTGTATACTGTTTCTGACAAGCCGCTGTGATTGTCAACATCATCTAAAAGAGTATACTGTTTCTGATAAGCCGCTATGATTGTCCAACACGATCTGAAAGTGTATACTGTTACTGATAAGCCGCTATGATTGTCCAATACGATCTGAAATTGTATACTGTTTCTGATAAGCCTCTATGATTGTTCAACATGATCTGAAAGTGTATACTTTTTCTGACAAGCCCCATGGTTGTCCAACACCATAATCTTTCTAACAAGCCGCTACGATTGTCCAACACCATATTCTTTCTGACAAGTCGCTATGATTGTCCAACACCACCTGAAGTGTATACTGTTTCTACCAACAAGCTATGATGTCCAACACAATCTGGAAGTATAGACTGTTTCTGACAAGCTGCCATGGTTGTCCAACACCATAATCTTTCTAACAAGCCGCTACGATTGTCTAGCGCAATATTCTTTCTGACAAGCCGCTATGATTGTCCAACACCACTTGAAGTGTATACTGTTTCTACCAAGAAGCTATGATGTCCAACACAATCTAAAAGTGTAGGCTGTTTCTGATGAGCCGCTATGATTGTCCAACACGATCTGAAAGTGTATTACTTTTCTGATAAGCCGCAATGATTGTCCAATACGATCACAAGTGTACACTGTTTCAGCCACGAAGCTATGATGTCCAACACCATCTGAAAGTGTACACTGTTTCTAGCTAGCCGCTATGATTGCCCAGCACCATCTGAAAATGTATACTGTTTCTGACAACCCCTATGATGTTCCAACACGATCCGAAGTGTATACTGTTTCTGTCAAGACGCTATGATTGTCCACACCATCTGAAATTGTATGCTGATCCTGACATCGGCTATGATTGTCCGACACCATCTGAGTGTATGCTGTTTGTGACTGGCAGAAAGGATTGCCCAACATCATCTGAAAATGTATACTGTTTCTGACAAGCCGCTATGATTGTCCAACACCATTTGAAAATGTATACTGTTTCTGTTAAGCCCTATGATTTTTCAACACGATCTGAAGTGTATACTGTTTCTGCCAAGTCGCTATGCTTATCCATCTGAAAATGTTTACTGTTTTTGCCAAGCCGCTATGATTGTTCAACACGATCAGAAGTGTATACTGTTTCTGACAAGCCGCTATGATTGTTCAACATGATTTGAAGTGTATACTGTTTCTGTCAAGCCGCTATGATTGACCAACACAATCTGAAGTGTATACTGTTTCTCTGTTTCTGCCAAGCCGCTATGCTTATCCATCTGAAAATGTATACTGTTTTTGCCAAGCCGCTATGATTGTTCAACACGATCAGAAGTGTATACTGTTTCTGGCAAGCCGCTATGATGGTTCAACATGATTTGAAGTGTATACTGTTTCTGTCAAGCCGCTATTATTGACCAACACTATCAGAAGTGTATACTGTTTCTGACAAGCCGCTATGATTGTTCAACATGATTTGAAGTGTATACTGTTTCTGACAAGCCGCTATGATGGTTCAACATGATTTGAAGTGTATACTGTTTCTGTCAAGCCGCTATGATTGACCAACACGATCTGAAGTGTATACTGTTTCTCTGTTTCTGCCAAGCCGCTATGAATAATAATAATAATAATAATAATAATAATTTTATTTCAGACTGATAGTCCATAGCATTACATAAAGAACAGTGAGAAGTGGTAGATGAGTGCGGTTAATGTAGAATATGAAGCCAGTTGGCTTCTAGCTTCGATAGCGACTTTACATCAGACATTTGCAGACAAGTAAGCAGTATATTATCAGAGCTATACAAGCGACTCGTAAAGCCATAGACCGACTTGCGTATAAGTTCCCCAAATGAGGGAATATTATTAATCCCAAACATAAAACTAGCACTACAATCGCGTCTATAACACATCAACCAGCGAAATGAATTGTTGTACTGAAGTGTATACTGTTTTTGCCAAGCCGCTATGATTGTTCAACACGATCAAAAGTGTATACTGTTTGTCTAACACCATCTGAAGTGTATACTGTTTCTGCCGAAGCACTATGATTGACCAACACGATCTGCAGTGTAAACTGTTTCTGACAAGGCGCTATGATTGTTCAACACCATATGAAAGCGTATACTGTTTCTGCCAAGCCACTGCTGCTGAAATGTTGCGAATTCGCAAAGTTTTCAATCGTGTGCTTGGAAACTTCAGAGGTTAGTTTTTGAGTAGAAAATAAGAAAGTGTATATTATAACAGTAGCTGCCAGGTGGAAATTTAACAAAACAAGTTGTGAAAGAATGGAACACTTTTTTCATTCACATTGCATTACGCTCGTTCTGATTGTCAATATCGGTTAGAAAAATCTCATGGAATGAATAAAATACGGTTGTTGTTGCTGTTGTTGACAATTGTGGCGAATGCGCCTAATAATGGTTATATGGTTACAAGCAGAGTTTGTCAAACTTACCAAAGTCTGGTGTGCACCAAGTCCTGTGAGTACTGGTAAAGTGTGTCGGTCCCCTATCTTTATAGTCCAGCACTAACAAAAACTTCTGTGACGTGATATCAGATAATGTCAAACACTAGCACCTCAAGGCTTCAATAAGGTCGTCTTGAAAACAAATTCTTGCAAGTCTGCTATTTTATTTCTTTGATGTACTGTTGTGTTACTTTTCTGAGGTATGCGCTTATGCAGCTTTCTCTATTTGAATTTTTTGTTCTTTTTGATGTGTGAGATGGTGTTTAGAAGCACATGCCTGTGTGCTTATATCCCTGGTTATGTTAGAAAATTTGGCGTTATGTTCCACTTTTAAAATTGAAATAACAACATTCGATGTTCGACTGAGCCTTGGATTTAAGATGAAATTATGCTGAACAGTACCAATGGAGATTATACCGTATACTGCGCACTACCGGTACAGTACGAATATACTTTCTACAAGGAACCGTGAAGTAATTGACTTGCAGTCACTGACCGATAGTTTATGAATACTCTGTACAGAGAAGAAAGGGTGTAAGGTTTTGCTACAAGGGACAGTTCAAATAAGTCGGCTTAGTTCTAATTTTTAAACTTAAATCTTCGGAAAAACATTCTTGATGTATTGCTCAAATGAGTTTTCTTAGCCCTATGCAGGCCTGGGTTGTTTGGTATCGCCCCTTGCCTCGGGGAGGGGTATTTCGGCCCCACCAGAATATTATTCTTACCCATGAGCTAGGTTGCTCATAGTCTCTACATTATATCTTGAGGTCATGCCCTACCAAGTAATGTAACAAATTCTAAAATGCACGTTATGATGAAAGTGCTTGCGGAGAGAGAGAGCCTCCCCCCCTCCCCCAAGCCTATTGAGGATATAAATTCTTAAATGAGAAATCACATGTTGCCGACTGTAGACAAAAAAATAGAAACAACTAATAAAGCAGTGTAGCTGTACATCAAAATGGAACTTTGGCTACGCTTAAATATTATTAAATAAATTTTTCATTTCCAAAGTTGCAATAATGTTTTGTTGCTCATACTGAAGAAAACAGAACAAGAAAAATGTAAAATAAAACTGAAGGCGCAAAAAAAATCATTTTCGTATAATTTTAATAAATACTTTTTTGCGTCTTTTAAAGGATTTCTAAGCGAAGAAAAACATTTATGCAAGTTTGAAAAAACTAAGTATATTTTAATTCCCATTAAGAATTTTAAAGAAAATGAAAGACATTTAAGATAAAATCAGAAGGTTCTGTGTCTGTGAACGGTAAGTAAAAAGTGAGACATTAAGAATTCTTCTTCTGTGGTTCCAACTTTTTGACTTATTCAAGAAAATGACAAGAGCATTGAATGTATTGGAACATGCAGCAAAAACACGTATTAGTCTGCTGTTTGGATCGCTTGCGCTTGTGCAGCAGGCAAGAATGAGAGTTCTTATTTAAGAATTTCTTATAGAATTTAAATTTATTTAAACAAATTCCAAGATTTTTTATTTACTGTGCACCACCCGGTTCCATGAAACGAGAATTTGACTGAAAGTGATGGGAAGCAGTTTGTTTGTCAGTGTTTACAAGAAGCATTTCACAAGTTATTGTTTTATCATTAAAATCCAACTTAAATATACTAATTATTGGCGGAATACCTCTCATTACTTTTCATTTTGATGGGAATTGTGTTTTGTTATTGTTTATAGTATTGATCTGTACGCTTATTATCAAAAACAGTATCGTTTCTCAATTTCGTACTATATTGTACTATTTTTCCTTGAAAGTGATGACCGAGTGGCCGTAACCGTCTTCCATACAAAAACCAATAGAACGATATTTGAACACACGCATAATGAAGTAAACCTGGATTTTTCGAATGTCATATTTACAATAGGAAATGCGTTATCAGAAAGCACAAAGAAACTGACCGAACAAAGAGGCGGTTGAAAATGCGCGAAGAGTAATTTCTGGGATGACCGGTTATTGATAATAACTATAATGAAATGTAATAATTGAGACAGAAATAGGTATGTGTATATGAACAACAGACACGTCCTCAGTTTTCGTCGCGAGGTTAAAAATACTCTGACTATGGAAGGTTTGGTTAACATCACGCCTCTTCTCTGTAAAATGAAATACCACTACAGCTAAAAACCAACTCATATAACTGTACATGACATAAAGTAACATGTTGAACACAAGCATATAGAAACATACCAGACCAGCGGATCTGTGCTAATATTGGGCCATATCGTGATGACAAAACATGAATTGATACACATATAAGCTACACATTAGGGCGACTTTTTCTAAGATTGGATGCACTTTATGATCGCCCTAATATTGTAGCCTTGAATATTGTATGTCATGATGAAGGGGATGGGAAAAATCATTCCAAACTATACTTTACTTATATTGTATTGCTAAATCTCCCCACTAAATTAAGATGACCTCCATTTTGACCTTTGACTTTATATCCGTGACCCTTATAAGGGCTATTTTAGGCTCAAACCGATGAAAATTTGAAGTATTCAATTGGCAATGACTCGTATATTCTATTGAGGCAACAAAAAAACACAGGTTTTCCTATTTGTCGATTTTATTGAAAGTATTTCTTTTATCTATGGCCATATGGAGGAAAATGGGGAAACAAAGCAGTAATCAAAGCGACCTCAAATATTGGACTCGGTGACATGGCGCATTTTCTCTAATAAATCCATGTTATATATGTTTCTTCTTCGCTGGCAATCTTTCAGTGGAAGCGTTTGGACTGTTCCTCTTGTTTTCATAAACCTCAAAAAAGACTAAAAATTACGGGAATGGAGTTTTTCAGATTCTTGACGTCATCTGGAATAAAGTGACTGGAAGGGGACAGGCTTCCCCGCCTCCACACATTAGAGAGCGATTGTGTGCTATAGGATTGAATACGCCACAGGTGTTTGGCAAGTTAATTAGCTGGGGACTATCGTCAACAACAGATCGGACAAGGTGACTCACTAAAGTACGACCTCCTCTCGATCATCCGTATACATTTTCACAGAAATTAGCCTACCTCTATATTTCACCTCCTATTTTATTCTTTAGAGGTTAATTCTTCATGCTACCATCCAAAGATTCTCATAATCCATCAATTATGGGTGGAAATCGCCCAAACACTCTGAATTTTAGCGTCCAGCCAACTTCCGTTACAACTTCGGCCAAACTCGGCAATCTCCGTTCAGTTTCCTGATTCAAGTCTCGCCATTGCGGTCACGCCCACTTTTTCCGGAGAGTCTGCAAGTATCAGGATACTTATTCAAACAGATCTATACTTCTTATTATTTTTTAATTCCATCCATTTTTAATCCCATCCATTTCATAATTTTATTTGTTATATACCACTGCTCATAAACCCGTAATATTAGCTGGTGGAGATCGTTGTACAGATGGTAGAGATTGTTTGCACTGGTAGAGACCTGTTTGGATAAAAACCGTGAGTATATCCAGGGTTAATCTTGGCGCTGCAATAAAACGGAGATTGCCGACTTTGGCCGAGGTTTTAACGGAAGTTGTCTGGACGCTAAAATTCAGAGTGTTTGGACGATTTCCACCCATAATTGATGGATTATGAGAATCTTTGGGTGGTAGCATGAAGAATTAACCTCTAAAGAATAAAATAGGCGGTGAAATATAGAGGTAGGCTACTTTCTGGGAAAATGTATACGGATGATCGAGAGGAGGTCGTACTTCAGTGAGTCACCTTGTCCGATCTATTGTTGACGATACCCCCCAGTTAATTAACTTGCCAAACACCTGTGGAATACGCCACCTTGCGCCAGCGTATAAGCCCATGCATTGAGCAGGTTAAATACATGTAGCATTGTTCAATCCGAATCTGCATTACTAATTATTTCTCCTATAATATGATGGCCCCTCTCGGCCATCATACTATACACATAATCTCTACATTTCACAGAGAAGAGTGGCCAGTAGTAATGTAAGAGCATTTAGACGTAATGGCGCTTCACTGCGCATGCGCAGAACCTTTTGTGACGTCACAGCGACATATAATGGGGAGGTTTTGTGGAGGTGTGCGCATGTGTGTGGTGGTGGGTGGTGGGTTTAAGATGGCGGCTTGTGGTGGTGGGTGATGGGTTTAAGATGGCGGCTTGTGGTGGTGGGTGGTGGGTTTAAGATGGCGGCTTGTGGTGGTGGGTGGTGGGTTTAAGATGGCGGCTTGTGGTGGTGGGTGGTGGGTTTAAGATGGCGGCTTGTGGTGGTGGGTGGTGGGTTTAAGATGGCGGCTTGTGGTGGTGGGTGGTGGGTTTAAGATGGCGGCTGTGGGAGCCCGAATCATAACGGACTGAAATTATTGAACCAGCACAGGGGCTTGGACTAGAAAGAAGGGGAGGGTGGGTATTTTTGCATGATTGCAGATATTTGTCACTGTCATTGGCGACCCTGTGCGACATGTTACTACTTTTACATCGGTAAAAGGAATAACATTACAGCCCGAATCATAACGGACTGAAATTATTGAACCAGCACAGGGGCTTGTTGTACCATGTTAATAGGATCAGTCTAGCATCTGTACCACCCTAGGGCCGAGTGTTTATTGTCCCGTGTATCTCCGCCAGAAAACAACAAACAAAATGGCGGCTCCAGGATGGTGTGGGGATGCCCTTTCCATATCACGGCGTCGACCGTAGCGCCATCTGCACACATTGACGCAAGGGAGACAACTCGTGTGGCCTAAGGATATGGAAATAGCCGTGTTGGAGCTAGGGGAGCCACATATGGTCCAATGGGATCGAGTGAGGTATCAAAGTAAAGCTTAGGTGAAGGGGCATCTAATGGGCTGGGTGTGGGGTTGAACTATCGGCCTTCTGCGCATGCGCGGTGGCCGAAGGGTATGAAAATAGCCGTGTTGGAGCTAGGGAAGCCACTAAGGGTCCGATGGGATCGAGTGAGGTATCAAAGTGAAGCATTCGTGAAGGGGCATCTGATGGGCTGGGTGTGGGGTTGAAATATCGGCATTCTGCGCATGCGCGGTGGCCCAAGGGTATGAAAATAGACGTTTTGGCATCTAGGGGAGCCACTATTGGTCCAGTGGGGTCATATGAGGTATCAATGTGAAGCATTCGTGAAGGGGCATCTGATGGGCTGGGTGTGGGGTTGAAATATCGGCATTCTGCGCATGCGCGGTGGCCCAAGGGTATGAAAATAGAAGTTTTGGCATCTAGGGGAGCCACTATTGGTCCAGTGGGGTTGAGTGAGGTATCAAAGTGAAGCATTCGTGAAGGGGCATCTGATAGGCTGGGTGTGGGGTTGAAATATCGGCATTCTGCGCATGCACGGTGGACCAAGGGTATGAACATAGCCGTGTTGGAGCTAGGGGAGCCCCTAATGGTCCGATGGGGTCGAGTGAGGTATCAAAGGGAAGCATTCGTGAAGGGGCATCTGATGGGTTGGATGTACGGTAGGAATATCATGCGCAGACAGCAATGCGGAGCTCTCGGCCAATCAGAAACGAGTATTTCAAATCCGTCACAGAGCTCTCAGCCAATCAGAAGCGAGTATTTTGACCCGGTGCATTATGGGACATATCCAAGATGGCGGCACGTATGTTCAAGATGGCGGCACATCCGGTGTCGAAAACTGGCCATTTCATCGGGATATGGTCACCTAGTGTCGAAAACTGGACCCTGTATGGGTCCCGCTAGACGTTTTGGAGCTAGGGGCGCCACTAATGGTCCAATGAACAAGTGTGTGACGTCACTTCCGTTTGGGGTGAATGGGGCGTGGCCTCTGGCCATGTCTAGACTTGTCTGTGTCTGTCATATACTGGGTTTACAATGGCGTTCACGTGGTGTGGTGGGTCTGCGCAAGTGTGTGACGTCACTTCCGGTTTTCACTAAAACGATCTCCAACTTTTCCGGCCCCGGCGGGCCCCGGCCTCCCACCGCAGCGCGCGCGCGCGCGCGGGTTCTCCAGAAGTGTGCAAGGGCACTATATCACATCGGGGTATATATTTCATCCAAGTATAGCGGAAAGCGGTTGTCATGAATAACAACAAGTTCAGCAAGGTTTATACAGTTTATTATCCCCAATGTTACATCATACCCAGGCTGGGGGAGCCGCCCTGGGTATGTTTAGTATGTTCACAGCAAAACAAATTGAAATATCAAACACCATGTTTTATTATTTAGCGCACCGTCACATTATGTACAAGTGTTTACTGAGCTCAAGTCAACGATCAGCATGTAGACATAGAGACTATGTGCGGCATCTTATGGTATTCATCAGTGTGCGGGTGACGCATTCAACCGATGGCGGTGGTCGGTCAGCTTGGTAAGGAAGAACGTGGCATTGGTGACCTTCTCTACTACCCATTGTATGTTGGGGCGTTGACGATGCGCCCATCTCAAGGGTTCCACGGTATCCAGTATCTCCAGCATCGTCTCTAGTGACCTCCGGTTAATGATGATGAGCGGTTGGTCAAACACATGGCTGTTATTACTGGCATAATAATACCGTAACTGGTCCGTCTTTTTGTGACGTAAGATGTACCCGAAAGCAACATTCAATTTGAAGGCCGTAGTTTGATCTTTGGAGATGGCTTCCACGTAGCTGCGTAGACGGGTGAGGTGGGTCAGTGGGAAATTGTAGATATCTGGAATGGGACGATCACGGTGGAAAATGTGCCGTATCATGGGCCATTGGCGCCGATCGATGTCATTCACTGGATGGGCGTCCTGTAACAGATCGCTGGGAATATCCACTGCATCTTCCAGAAAATGTCCGATGTCGTCAGGCGTATGACTGGCAACAGCAATGCTAGGGACTGGCTGGATATCTAGGCTCTTCTGAACTGTGGGTATAGGCGGGCTCTCCGTGATCGCATCACCAATGGCGTTCGTCTCCCCGGGCTTATCTTCACTGGGTTTGACCTTCCGCGGCTCCTCTTCAGTAGGAAGTTGTCGCTCATGCCATGGTACCGGGGCATGAATCAACCCCTGATGCCGTCTTAACTGACTGCGTCGTTTGAAGAGTTGACCACATTCATTACATTGTTCCTTCGCGCCCTCGTGGAGTGAGCGTTCGTGGCGCAGTAAAGCATCCTCCCGATTAAATGACCGTGCGCAGGTTATACAAGTATACAGTCCATCGTTGTGGGTGGAGGCCTCGTGGCGTCGTAAATTATCTAGACGAGTAAACTGCTTCTGGCAAGTTGTGCAAGTGAACATCTTGGTGGTTGATAGAGTGTCTGATGAAATGGCAAGGCCGCTTCCCTTTTATAGCACGCTAGCTGGTAGTCTATTTTTAGCACACTCTACCCCAAGTCGAGGATCGAGACTGGTGTACTGGTGTACGACTGAGCCGCATTGCGCAGACGCGAAGTACCCGGATGATAGACACGGACGTCACCGATCCGAAAAGACACGGACTTTACCGAAAATACACGCACTTTAACGAAAAGACACGGACGTACCCGAAAAGACACGAAGGTGAACGCCATTGTGGAAAATCCCCACAGACAGGTCAGAACATGCATTTCTATGATGTTCACGCATAATAAAAGGATTGACCTGTAATCTGTGTTGTTGTTGTTGCTGTCTTTTTTTTTTGGACTAACCCATCAGAATAGTACGTATCACGGACTACACCCGTAGAGCTACATCTGATGAACCTGGGAAAGATGGGCAGTTCCATTTGGACCAATCAGCGGTCGAGAAAAAGATCCAATCAGCGGTCGAGAAAAAGAACCAATCAGCGGCCGAACAATCAGACAATTGAATTGGGGTACTCACGGTGTGCTTTCGCTGACGTCCGCGCCTACATCTGGGTTCTTGTACACCCGGGTAATGTTTTCTGGACATGGATGGGTTACCTTTGGCTCCATTCTAAGCCACTGATTGGCTAATACGGTGTTCAAAGCCAGTTTCATGCATTATGCTCATAGAACTTATAGTCAAAATCTATACGTGTTGGACGAGTCTCTTCACTCACCGTATACACGTACCTCAATGAAATGCCCGCTCCAAACCTAGACCAAACACACGTACTTGGTCTGTAGGCTGATTCCATTGGCTCTCTATTTTTACTATAGTGCTCTTGCATTCTAACCTTGATGGGTTACCTAGAACTTATAGTCATCAACATAATCTATACGTGTTGGACGAGTCTCTTCACTCACCGTATACACGTACCTCAATGAAATGCCCGTTCCAAACCTAGACCAAAAACACGTACTTGGTCTGTGGGCTGATTTCATTGGCTCTCTATGTTTACTATAGTGCTCTTGCATTCTAACATTGATGGGTTACATTTTGGCCCCATCCTACACCACTGATTTCAGTTTGACTGAATCTCCACATTGGGCATTGATGCATTAGGAATAAAACACACAAGACAGGGTTTTTTGGTGAGATCTCTTTTTTTTATTCAGTGAACAACAACAACGTGAGAACAACCACGTGAAAACTGAAGCCCAGAACAAGGGGCTTGTAATTAACTGAAGCCCAGAACAAGGGGCTTGTACATTGAAGCCCAGAACAGCGGGCGTATGTACATTGAAAGAATTCAAGCCCAGAACGGGACTTGTACATTGAAATGATGGGCGGCCCAGTCATAGACGAGTACATCGCGGTCCTCGGCCTGGGGGTACTCGTCAAACATCTGTACGATGGTAGGTAAGGGTCTTCCCCGGCATCGATGGTACAGGTAAAACAAGCAATATTGTCCGCACACGCTACTGGTCAGGCTTTGCAACGTTTGACTGTTCCAACACCACGTCTCTGTGCCTTGATCCATGAAGTCTGTTAAATCGGGATGGAGGGGTGGCAGGCCGTACGGGTCAAAGTATTCGCCCTGCTGTTCTGTCAAGTACACGGCCACCCAGTGTTCACCGGGTCGCTCCATCGGGTCCGTGTTGAGAACGTAAGCAGCAGGATACACACGGTCTACTGGGAACACATCTCGGGCGAACACCCCTTGAAACATCATACGTGTCTCTGGGTCATTCTCCAGCACGGTGGTTATCTGCTCTGTATCCATGTTAGGTGGAGAAGTCACACAGCACGTTGCGCGCCTTGTCCACTTGAATGATGTTGTCAAACTCGGCGTAGCAGATCACATTGACGGTGGTCGCCAGGGCTCGTGCAAAGTGGATTTCCAACCGTAAGTTGCCTTGCTTGGCCAGGGCCAGCTGATGGTTGTTCTCTAAGGTGGGGGTCAGATCGAAACAGAACAACGTGTATCCGTTCGCGTAGTCCTCCCGACTGATCATATTCCCTTCGTCCTGGTTGATTTGACCGGTGGCTGTAAACAGGCTCTGATAGGCTCGAATGAAATTCCTCCGCCCAAAGTTCGGTGTTAAGGCCGTGGCTGGCACCTGTTGTCCATCCACATGCAGGGCCACAAAATTGATGCCGAAATGTTGAAAGTCAAACGGATTCTCTGGGTAGGCTCCGCTGAAACTGGTATTTTCCACACAGGCCAGGATCAATCGCTTGGGTAGTTCCCCCAGGAACAGGTTTTCTTTGTTGGCGCCCATATTTCCAGCAGGCACAGAGAACACTTTGGTTTGTACACGTCGGATAGGGTACTGGGCTGGTTTTGTTTCCAAGGCTTTCATGTGTCCCAATTGAACGGCTGGATTCGGTTTCACTTTTCGGACATACAGGACTGCGTCTTGGATGACAATCTTATAGTCCGCTGCATGCCCCTCTACGTTAGTGGCCATCAAGGCGAAGGTCGGAGGCGCCCGTATCAGTCGGATTTTGATGGGGATCTTGTTCAAGAGGTACCGGTCTTGCATGAACATGTCTGCGTGCAGTCGACCCATCATATCCACCGAGGCATTGTTCGCAGTGAAAGCCTTCCGTTTGTTATATCCCCCATTGTCCGCCGTGTCCATGTGCTCGGGCGTGTCCTTGTAGAATAAAGCGGTTGTCAGCTGAGATTTTTAGCCTCTCGGCCATACGACAACAGTGTCTCGATGTAGGCTCGATAGGGGTACGTGTTGGTGGAGTCACTGATGAGTTTGTCGCTGAGAAAAATATCCACCTGCTGAAACATCGAGTGCAGCCAGAGATTCGTCGGGCCCACCGTTGCTTGGTCAGCGATTCTGGTGCCAGCTCCATTGACCACCTTGGCTTTCACATACAAGTAGGTATGGGCTAAATCCACATAGGCCGTATCCGCATTACTGATGGTGAACTCGATGGGCCCGGTTTCGTTGATGCTGGAGAGCGGGAGATGCTCCACCCATAATCCTTGTTCGACACTGGTCTGTGTGGGCGGCACGGTCCACAAATCAAATTCACTGTTGGTGGAGGGGCAGGACTCGGCGTGGATTAAGGACATGTTTTAAGAAAAGATATCCTTTGTCTTCTTCGATGTGCGTCGTCGCTGGGTCGGTCGTCGACTGGTGCGTGGTCTCGGTGGGGCAGCTCTTTTATTCCCAACGGTGCGTTGTGCTTTGGCCACCAAGACGCCTCCCGCTTCTTTGGCCCGCCGTTTCAAGGATTCTTTGGGTGCCGTACCCCCAAGACATCACCGGCCACTTGCAGTCCACTGCGTACCGCTTGTTTGCCGATTGCTTTCACCCCACGCGTCACCAAGGGCAGGAACGTTTTCACAATGCTGCCGAGTATGTTCCCCAGTCCATGTCCTCGTTGCATGCGTGCACCGCTAAAGACCGGAAAGCCACCCCCGGCCTGTTGGGCATAATAGTCGGCATAGCTGCGTGCATCGCACTCGTAAGGTACTTTCATTATGCAAAGTGGGGAGCACGTGCTTGTCGAAAATGAAGTGTCAGCACCACTTTTCCTCGTTCGAATGCCACCGGTCGTCCCGTGTCATCTCTTATATCCACCGTGATCGTGTTGATGTCAGTTTGTCGTACGGGCAAGTAGAGCATGTGGGTGAAACTGTGGGTGACTTGACCTCCATACGTCTTTTTAATGGGGACCACCCGTAACAGAGGTGTGTTGATATCGCCCACGATGTGGTTGTCCACCACGTCCGAGTAGACGTAGAGTCCGTACATACCCGACTTCATATCCATCGGCATCTCGCCATGGTGTTCGGTGGGACCAGCGAACGTCTTTAGATCGAAACCCAACATTTGCTGTAGGATAGCACTCAGTACGACACTCGCCTTGCCGGAGACGATAATCTGTGCCTTGTCGTTGTGTGCGTTGTAATCGAAGTCCACGTGATTCTTGAAGGGATAGGCTTTGATGGGTCTTGAAGTATTCGTCACCCCCCGTAGCGCCTTATAATGCATCAGTCTTGACAGCCCACCCATGAACTCTTTGGGGGTATCGTATTGGCCTTCGGGCAGGGTGAGTCGGGTGTTTTTGCCTTCGTAGGTCACCTCGTACCACACTTCATTGGCTCGCACGTTGTACCACGAGTAAGGGTATTGGATATCCACGAGGCCACATTCCCACCGGCCAGGTAAATGCAACGGTTGCGGTAACTGGGTGACGTACTTGGCCACGGTGTTGTCAGGAAACACATCCAGCGAACTGTTACTGGGTAGGGTGAGGTAAAACATGGCGACTGAGCTGTCCTGCTGCTGCTGTTGGTTTTAATAGGTGTTCCAGGCCTTGGGCGGTTGCGTCCGGCGTCGTGTTCGTCGCGTTGACTTGCTACGTGTCACGGCTCTGGAGATGTGGGGTGTCCTGATCGAGGGTGGTTTTTTAAAGGTTTGAAAAGAAGGTGCCCGTTGTGGTGGTGGTGGAGTTTTGGGGGGTGACTCCGGTTCCCAGTCGGCTTCCCAAGAAGGTTGTGGTGAGAGTCGTGGTGCACGAGTCGGTGATTGCATAAAGGCCCAGCGGTGGGGGTTCCCCACCAATTCCTGTGGTACATGCATGTCTTTCAAGCCTTGAGCGAAGACCTCCCATCCTCGAGGATCCGTGTGCGATCTGCGTTGACGCATCAGATCATTCACTAAATCCGTCATGTGGGTGCCGGGGACCACCTGATTGTGTACCAGGAGTTCGCCTTTATCATTCCAAGTCATGTTAGGATTCTGTTTCATCCGTTGTAATACCAGTACCAGGCCAGCTTGTTTCTTGAAGGAGGCAGGTACACTCTTCAGCACTTCGTCTTCCACCCACTGTGGGGCTGTGGGGGCTACCCCACCCGGCTGTTGGAACGGTGCTGAGGTCGGCGGTCTGTCACGTGGTGGTGGTGGTGGTGGTGGTGGTGGTGGTGCTGTTGCTCGGGTAGACAGGGTTTTGTATTGGTCCATGAACGTCATGTACCGTTGAAGCGTCTCATTGTACCGTTGTACTTTCTCACTGTCGCTTAACCCCGGTCTCTGTAAGATCTGTTGCATCTCTCCATCGAGGCTGTTTATGGTCTTCACCGTAGGTGGAACAGGGTAGGGTGATTGGAGGTTTTGCAGGAACCGTGGTTCGACGAGGACCATTTTTTTCGTGTGGTTCATTGTCGGCCGAAGAGTCCACCCAATACTGGACCCAACACGGAAGCGGCCAACGGTGCTAAGATGGCCCCGAGAAAGCCGCCTTTCTGTAACACCTTTTTCTTTTGTGTTTGAGGGACCCGCTTGTGGACTAGGGTTCGGAGACCTGTCTTATGCTTGGCCAACTTGGTCTTCTGAGCCGGAGTCAGTGGTACGTTGCCTTTTAACAGGTTGTATCCGATCTCGCACAGACAGCGTACAAGGTCAGGGTCCGCACCGCGTACAATGGTTCGGACTAACTCGGGTGGGGCCGTCTTCAATACACGGAGCGTGGGAGAGTGCTTCCGAACTCGCGCAGACATCCTGTACAACTAATGCCAGAACCCACAACGCTGCTCTTTTTATCTACCTCAGAGACAAAGCCAACCCTGCTGTGGTATTCATTCTTTTTATTATTCTCCATCATCAAACACACAGACCCCAGCTTGGGGAGCCACTGTGGGTGTGTTTACATTATTTTTTGCATGTACACGTGGTGGGCCTCTCAGGGAAAGATGCCGGTCCGTAGTCGAAGGTGGTCGGGGGTGGCTTGCTTGAGGTCGAAGAGCATATACCCGTGCTGAGGGGTTGTGGCATCTTTAAAGGCTTCCAACGCAAACGGTGTGCGGCCGGGATACATCTGTCTCGCCAGGTGCAGCAGTTGAGTGGTATCTCTCGGGTTTTTGAAGACCACCAGGTAGTGGGCATTTAAGCTGATATTCCGATGTTCTTTATTTTTACTGAACAGATTCTGCACAATGTAGATGATGCTGAGCCGTCGATGATAGCTGCCTTTGGTAAAGAGTTGGGTGACCCGTGCATCCGTCTCCGCCATGAGATCATCCAGAACCAACAAGGTGTCGGGTTCCAAATCGGCCAGGTTGGGTAGGCCTTCCACGAACGTGATGTGGGGCATTGCTGCATACGCTGCCTGCCATTCTCCGTAACACCACACGACTCGGGCAATGGGTGGGGTGATCATGCTGTCGGCGTGTTGAAGGAGCTTCCTGACGAAGTGCGTTTTGCCGGAACCCGTCGTTCCTGCGATGACGCAAGTGAAGGGATGCTGCCACCCAGGGTCCATGGTTCGAGGTGTATCCGTTGTCGTGGTAACCCGCTCTTGTAAATTTGGTACGAGTGAACTGGAGTGGTGGTGGGTACAACGTCGGTCGTCGTTGTCTGTTCACTGTCAGGGATGGTGCTGGGTGTGGGTACAACGTGGGTCGTCGGTTCACTGTGAGGGATGAAATCCGGTGGGTGTTCAGACGTAGTGGGCGTACTTGGTGTAGGTGTAGAGCTCGACGTGGCTTGTACACGGGTGTGGTGGTGATGACTGGGCTCGATTCGACTGGTGCTCTCTGTAGACCGGTTTCGCTGGTGCCTGGTGTTCTCAGTTGGTTAAGTAACGTGCTGACATAGGCTACGTCGTAAAACACACCTGCGTACAACACACTCAGCAGGGTTAGCAATAGCACCCCAAAGCCCACTTGTGCTTTGCGCGTTTTGGGAGACGCTGTCTTCAGAGGCAGCTGCTCTTGGTCCATAGCACTGTGGTCGGACGTGGAATGAAGGAGGACGGCAGTGGTGTCTGGCTTTATAGTCGTTTCACCTGGTTGGCCGCGACCCAGGAATTGAAGGAACTGGGCCAACCTTGCCATTTCACGAAATGAAACAGTTTGCCACGTCGACGTTCCGTTTTCAAAATCTGCTCCACCGTGTAGTAGTCTTGCTGTGTTTTTACAACAGGCTGTAATTCCGTCTCGTAAAACGTCCCCAGCAACGTTTCCCCTTGGAGATCTTCCAGTTCATAGACTCGCCGCTGTCGGGGTAGGCGCCGTTTAATCAGGAAGTGCTCATCGCTCCAGTTGGGCAAGTAACTTTTCTCGAACTTGCCCTTGACTTTACTGATCCGTACAGGGTCCCCGACCTTGTACACCGCCTTCGTCGTTCGCTGCGATGGCCTGGGGTACAAGACACGCCGGACTTGGGCTTCATTGCGTTGGGTCACGGTAATGGGGGCTCTCTCTATACTCCGGTGATAGGCTCGATTGTAACCCCTCACCAGTTTCGGGAGAACATCGATGTACCGCCTTGTATTCTTATAGGTGAAATATTTATACATGCGGCCTTTGAATGTCCTGTTGAACCTTTCCACCACGGAAGCCTTGGTCTCGTTGTACGTATGGAAGAAAAACACCTTCTGTTTCTTGAGAAACTGTTGGAACGGTCTGTTGAGGAATTCCGTGCCTTCGTCGGTTTGCAAATATAAAGGTTTGCGCCCGGTCTTGAAGATGTCTTTGAACGCCGCTATGAGATTTGCCCCCGTTTTCGTCCGGAAGGGTACCACCCACGCATAATTGGATAGGATATCGATGCACGTCAAGATATACCGATTCTCATCGTTGTGTTTGGCAAAGGCGCTCATATCCACCAAATCCGCTTGCCACTGGGCATCTATTCCTCCCACGATGACCCGGTTCCGTAGAAAATGGCGACGGACAGATCGATGGAAGGTATAGGTGTCTTGTCTTCTTAACCAATCTCGGACTTGGGCACGTTGTATCCCCTGGGGTTTGGCCGCTCGATAGAGAGCCGACAATGCACTATAGGCCGCCGGACTGTCGGGACTGTAGTATAAGTTATCCAGCACCTTCTCCCAGCGCTTCATGGTGACACAATGATGATGCACCCTGGCTCTATCGTTTATTTATAACGGGTATATCTTGGGCCGGAGTTTCTTTCTGATTTTCTTCATTGGCTTTCACAGTGTCCATGGCAAATGACCAGTCTAACTCGCCTGATGATCGCTTGATAAGCACTTCATCCACATCTACCACGGCATCTTCCAATGCAGACCATAGATCAGGGTGAAGGGTAAAATGCACTGTACCTCCATCTAGCCGAGCCAATTGAGCAAAGAAAGGGCCGCGTCGGATGTACACATCGTGACACAAGTGGATGAGGTCGCCGTCCAGTTCACCAGACAACACCCGTTTGAATTTGGTCCAGCCCTCCCGGGACAGACGAATGTGAGCCGGGCACGGTTGTGTAGGGTCCGCATCACAGACGTCCCCCACCTCCTCCATGATATCGACCTTATCCGCATACACGTGCAGGAAAACCTCGGGGGTCAAGCTGAAATACGCCAGTACTATATGCTCCGTCATGGTCAGTACGTGAATGGTACCAGATTTCACTGTCTCTCGTATTTATAGGGAGAACCCAGTGAGATCAAAGGATCAGGTGGTCATGTCACTGGGCTGACTGAGTCTAGCCGGGTAATCAATGGCATCGTCGTCGGGTTCATGGCTAGACAGTTGTTCATGGGGTTCAGCCAGCGCGTCCTCAATAGCACGAGCCCACCCCAACTGGTGTGATGATCGCTCGTCCGGTGTAAAGAGCTGGTCCACAATAGGCACCACTTTCTCCAAGGCTGACCACAGATCGGGGTCTAGGGTGAAGCCTCGCGTAGGGTCTTGGTAGCGGCCCAGGCGTAGGAAGAAGGTTGCACGGTATACGTAGATGGCATTGTCTATGTGGATGAGGTTTCCGTCGAGCACGCCGCTCAACACCCGTTTAAATCCAGCCGTCACGAGGTAGCGTCACCGTATTCGATAAGGTCTCAGCGGGCGCCCAGCAAATATCTCCACGGTCTTCCACAAGGGTGACTTTATCTTCATAGACGTGTAACCCCACCCGGGGTGTAAGGGGCAGAATGGCTCGTAGGACGGGTGACATGCTTGCTCCAATGTCGAACGGTGAATGACACACACTCTGTCTGTCTCTCGTATTTATGGGTAGGTCTCTCGGTGACACGGTTGATCCAATGACTAAGGGTAAATGACACACACTCTGTCTGACCCTCGTATTTATAGTCGCACTGTCAATACCACAGCACCAGGGTCAATAGGGCACAGACTAGTGTGAGGCCAACCAGTCGTCGCTGGTTCCGGCGTGAGCGCTCGTGGTCCATAGCCCGAGCATTAAGGATGGCTGTCATATTCCATTAGTGGTGAGTGATGGCACGCCTCTCCATCGAGTGCACTCTTTCGAGGACCGCTTCTGTGAACTCGTTGAGAATCTGGCGTCGTCCCTCGTTGTCGTCGCCATCTGCAAACATGGACCGGACCACTGCTCGGTAACCCGTGAATGAATTCACCACGCTGGCATGCTGTAAAATGCGAGTCGCATAGGGCTGGATCTCCGCCATGGCTCTGCAACCGTAGAAATGAAGGTGTAGGATACAGAGAGACGTGTTTTATAGACCAGGTCTCGGGACCCATACAGGGTCCAGTTTTCGACACTAGGTGACCACATCCCGATGAAATGGCCAGTTTTCGACACCGGATGTGCCGCCATCTTGAACATACGTGCCGCCATCTTGGATATGTCCCATAATGCACCGGGTCAAAATACTCGCTTCTGATTGGCTGAGAGCTCTGTGACGGATTTGAAATACTCGCTTCTGATTGGCCGAGAGCTCCGCATTGCTGTCTGCGCATGATATTCCTACCGTACATCCAACCCATCAGATGCCCCTTCACGAATGCTTCCCTTTGATACCTCACTCGACCCCATCGGACCAACACCGGCTATGTTCATACCCTTGGGCCACCGCGCATGCGCAGAATGCCGATATTTCAATCCCAGACCCAGCCTATCAGATGCCCCTTCACGAATGCTTCACTTTGATACCTGACTCGACCCCATCGGACCCTTAGGGGCTTCCCTAGATGCCAAAACGTCTATTTTCATACCCTTGGGCCACCGCGCATGCGCAGAATGCCGATATTTCAACTCCACACCGAGCCCATCAGATGCCCCTTCACGAATGCTTCACATTGATACCTCATATGACCCCACTGGACCAATAGTGGCTCCCCTAGATGCCAAAACGTCTATTTCCATACCCTTGGTCCACCGCGCATGCGCAGAATGACGCTATTTCAACCCACTAGTCCAGTGAGATGCCCCTTCACGAATGCTTCACTTTGATACCTCACTCGACCCCACTGGACCAATAGTGGCTCCCCTAGATGCCAAAACGTCTATTTTCATACCCTTGGGCCACCGCGCATGCGCAGAATGACGCTATTTCAACCCACTAGTCCAGTGAGATGCCCCTTCACGAATGCTTCACTTTGATACCTCATATGACCCCACTGGACCAATAGTGGCTCCCCTAGATGCCAAAACGTCTATTTCCATACCCTTGGTCCACCGCGCATGCGCAGAATGACGCTATTTCAACCCACTAGTCCAGTGAGATGCCCCTTCACGAATGCTTCACTTTGATACCTCACTCGACCCCACTGGACCAATAGTGGCTCCCCTAGCTGCCAAAACGTCTATTTTCATACCCTTGGTCCACCGCGCATGCGCAGAATGCCGATATTTCAACCCCACACCCAGCCCATCAGATGCCCCTTCACGAATGCTTCACTTTGATACCTCACTCGATCCCATCGGACCCTTAGTGGCTTCCCTAGCTCCAACACGGCTATTTTCATGCCCTTCGGCCACCGCGCATGCGCAGAAGGCCGATAGTTCAACCTCACACCCAGCCCATTAGATGCCCCTTCACCTAAGCTTTACTTTGATACCTCACTCGATCCCATTGGACCATTTGTGGCTCCCCTAGCTCCAACACGGCTATTTCCATATCCTTAGGCCACACGAGTTGTCTCCCTTGCGTCAATGTGTGCAGATGGCGCTACGGTCGACGCCGTGATATGGAAAGGGCATCCCCACACCATCCTGGATCCGCCATTTTGCTTGTTGTTTTCTTGCGGAGATACACGGGACAATAAACATTCGACCCAAGGGTGGTACAGATGCTAGACTGATCCTATTAACATGGTACAACAAGCCCCTGTGCTGGTTCAATAATTTCAGTCCGTTATGATTCGGGCTGTAATGTTATTCCTTTTACCGATGTAAAAGTAGTAACATGTCGCACAGGGTCGCCAACGACATTCATGCAAAAACATCCCCCCCTCTCCCCCTCTCCCCCTCTTTCTAGTCCAAGCCCCTGTGCTGGTTCAATAATTTCAGTCCGTTATGATTCGGGCTGTAATGTTATTCCTTTTACCGATGTAAAAGTAGTAACATGTCGCACAGGGTCGCCAACGACAGTGACAAATATCTGCAATCATGCAAAAATACCCACCCTCCCCTTCTTTCTAGTCCAAGCCCCTGTGCTGGTTCAATAATTTCAGTCCGTTATGATTCGGGCTCCCACAGCCGCCATCTTAAACCCACCACCCACCACCACAAGCCGCCATCTTAAACCCACCACCCACCACCACAAGCCGCCATCTTAAACCCACCACCCACCACCACAAGCCGCCATCTTAAACCCACCACCCACCACCACAAGCCGCCATCTTAAACCCACCACCCACCACCACAAGCCGCCATCTTAAACCCACCACCCACCACCACAAGCCGCCATCTTAAACCCACCACCCACCACCACAAGCCGCCATCTTAAACCCACCACCCACCACCACAAGCCGCCATCTTAAACCCACCACCCACCACCACAAGCCGCCATCTTAAACCCACCACCCACCACCACAAGCCGCCATCTTAAACCCACCACCCACCACCACACACATGCGCACACCTCCACAAAACCTCCCCATTATATGTCGCTGTGACGTCACAAAAGGTTCTGCGCATGCGCAGTGAAGCGCCATTACGTCTAAATGCTCTTACATTACTACTGTGGCCTCTTAAATTTTTTATTTCGATACGAACAGACAGTGACTTTCTGCAGATGTACCAGGAGAACAAACTAGGATTTCATATAATCTGGAATACAATCTAATTCTTTATCGCAGATAAAATTAAATTCATTTGGTGAGCAGTATATAATCATGAATTCCAGGCTTACAGAATCACGATTTGGAGGGTATATCTAAATTGTTACACAGGTGTTAGAAACAAAATTGTTATGCCAATATAGATGTTAGCTTATAATTCTGCTAAATACACCTAAGGTTTAAGCCATGACTGTTTAAATACACCTACTCTCGCAAAATAAAACCAATGCATGACTGCATTTTAACCGTCGACATGTTTCAAACTCCCAACTAGAATTATTGGCTTCAGTGGATTTAGCCTCTCTCGAGTACTGCGATTAGACCCTTAACCCTACTACCTGGCCTGGGGGTTTTGGGACCTGTCCAGGCTTGGGTGGCGGGGGAATTACACCTAAATATTTTTCTCACGCTTTGAGCTAGAAGGTTGAAACTTACCACAATATACCCTTGGGTCAAGCTCTACCAGTAAATGTATAAATAGATTCAAGATGGCTGCTTTGTTGACGTCATATTAACGTCATTTTTGAAAAAAGCATATTTTGTCAGATTTTTCGAATTTTTTATTTATGTGTTTTCTTCGCAAAAAGTGCATGATAAATTAGGAAATGTGAAATAAAATAGTTTTTGCCCACTTTGCCTCGGAGAAGAGCAGGAATTTTGAAGAAAAATGATGAAAACATAACTTTTCTGGAACCCCACATGACCGTTAGTTTGAATTCACCCATGATCCTTTGTTCAAGAAGTTGTGTCAATAAGCTAAAAAAGACCCCGATATGGTAAACTAGAAAGTGAGGGAGTGCCAGCTCTCAATGTTGTGTCGTTCCGGATATATAGAGTCAGATTTGTGTATGTGTTGGGAGAGGGGAACATAATGTACAGGCCTGATAGGGTTAAAGACCTACTAACTACAAAGAAAAATATCGCGAGTTCTTTTTCTTTTTTTGATTTTCTTGGCTCCGCAATAATTCTAAAGTTAGCTCCTTAATTACACTCCAAAACAAAAACAAAAACAGTAATCAAGGTTTGAATAAAAAAGAGCTAGAACACGTGGATGTGGATCAGGTGACAGCAGTTTTGAAAGAAATCTTATTTCCCTGTGTGATTATTTTTATTTTTGGAAGTATATTAGATCTGATAAGACGGTAAACAATATCAGTCAAAAGTAAGACATTTTTTCCTTCCCGAGCACACTGGTGACAACCTATTTGTTGTAAAGTTATGCACGAGAAAATTGATAAGTATGATAACGGTGTGACCTTTTCTTATACGTATATGTTAACCGTCGAAAAACTTACATTAGTAAAACCAAGTTTTACTTTTGTTTCAGTTCTACTCAAAAAAGTCGTATTTCGTACAGACAAAACATCCAAGTTTTATATCTTCACCACCCAGTGTCAAATCTGACGTAAAACAGCATCGATTGACGTTTGAAATTGGGCTGTCGTCCGTTTTTGGCTTTTTCGTATACATTTGAAATGAGATTTTTAAATATCTAAAATGTGACCCCTTGAACAAAACGAATCTACTGCTTTCAAAGTCAACAGATCTATCGTGATTGTGGTACTGCATCGAAATATATTATTTTGGTTCAAAGGGTCATATTTAGATACATTAAGAAATCCATGCTAAAATGTATACGGAAAAGCCAAAAACAGATTTAAGCCGAATTTGAACGTTAGATGACGATGGTCTACGTCAATTTCAATTATGAGGGTTTACAGTAAAACTTGGTATTGCTACAGTACAGAACTCAGCATTTAGTGCAGAATTAAACAATTAAACTGTTAAATGAAGTAAATTGTTAACGAAAGGCCGTAAGGTGATCTTTTCACGATAATTCCAGTTTCACCAACCTGATCGACAACTTGAGTGTCTATGTTACAGAACGCATCCGTGATGGATCTCCACAAAAAATTGTGAAAGATTATGAAAATCTTGGTATCATACTTTGTAAGAAAAAAATGGGTATTTTGCAAAATATACAGCTTCACTAAAACAGCAAGCAGAAAGAGCAATGTTCAGTATACTTAACGAAGGCAAAATGCACCAATTACCAATTGATAGTGTATTAGATTTGTTTGATGAAGCCGTACTTTATTACTCCGTAGCTGTGAAATCGGTGGGGGGGGGGGGAGGGTATGTATCTATAAACTCCATAGAAACACTCCACATTAAAATTAAATTCTGTAAATATATTTTTAAAGTGAAGAAATGTTCTCCAAATGTTATGGTTATGGTGAGCTTGGTAGACATGGCCTTAAATGTCAAATCAATTTGTTTCGCCGCTGTTTTTACTATATGTAAATGATATGCTGGAATGTGTGAAAATAAAATACAGGTATAGGAGCTCTATGCGCAGATGAATCAAACTGTATTAAAGAAATTAAGGGAACAACCGAATGCGCGCAACTTCAAACATATCTTTAGTGCGACATGTCCAGTAGTGATAAATGTAAAGTGATGTCTGTCACAAGAAAATGAAATCCTATAACTTCCAAATACATTATTGGAAAAGTAATGGAGACTGTGGACAGCATTAGAGATCTTGGTGTTCTTGTCTCCTCCAATTTATCTTGGGACCCTCGTGTAAACTTATCTGCGAGCAGAGCTAACCACATTCTTGGACATGCGGTCAGTCTTGTTCAATCAAGTCTAAACATATTTTGTATATATCGCTCGTTAGGACCATTTTAGAATATTCAACTCCGTTTTCGGCAGTTTGTACCGAGACTCCTCCGGGAGTAGAAGGAGAGCAACTTCGGTTACCGCGAGAGCCAGATCAGCACTGTCGGAAGTTCAAATCTGTGCCTTTATCATCTATGCACAAAATCGCTATAATGCCTCCGCCCGAGCGCAGTTGAAAGGTGGATATATATCCTTCATTGCGTCATTTATGTAGCGATTATCCACAGCGAGAAGATCGTCTATATAGCGTTTGGTGAATGAGAAGGAACGGGCTTTGAATGGATCGGTTTTTGAAAGCGCATGGCAAGTGTCAAGTCAAAGGTCATGTGGAATTATGTCAACATGGTGGAATTGTATCTCAGCTTGGAATCATATCAACAGGGTGGAGATTTATAACAGGGTGTAATTATGTTTTGAATTTTTTGAAAATAATCGCTTGTGGTGATTTTGTAATGAAAAAACACATATACACTTCACCAGAACTAAAACGACTCATACTAGGATATAACCACCCTTGTTCACAGTTCAGCCTCGGGTACATGCGCTAAACATTTAGAATCAGGAAATAGGGCATCTTTACTATTAAAAATGTGAAGTAACGCCACGGTTGATAACATAATTAGGTTAAGTATTGTATACGGCACGTTTGACTCCCGCTATAAGCAACCACTTCAATGAATTTTATCTGATATAGTGCAAGATTGATGTGAATATATAATTGCTTTGGGGGTATATACATTTCTCAAATAAGTTCGTGTCTTTGGGTAGGACCCGGTACTTCTGGGAATAGGTGCATGTTACCTCTGAACTATGGCTGTGGAAAAGTGAAAAAGAAGTGTTGGGAAAATCTTATCGCAGTAATCGAAGACCCGTCGAGATAAAAGGAAATAACAAATGTTCGGGGATAATGATGGTGTATTTTATATAATCACATTCATAACCTCATTGAATGCTATATGGAGCCATAAAAGGGGCATGCAAACAAAAAGTCATGCGCTTTATGTAGGCCCCATTATTTGGTTTAAATTATTGCGCCACAGCCTAAAAGGGCTAGCCCGAGTTGGGTACATTTTGTTGTTATTTGAAAATCCACCAACGCATAACACTGCGTTGGTCGCCTGGTGAGAGATTTGGAATTTGAGTATGATGGAAGCGCTTTCGTGCGCGATATCCTATTTTAATCAATGTTCTGCTTGTTTCCTTGGAATTTTGCTTGACATCCCACCCCACGCATTCTCGCATTATTCGAACGCATGGTACTATCTTGCGCCGACACTTCTGAAAAATATTTAATGAAATGCGGGAAGACAACACAAACAGACATAATGTATCTTTATGAATATCTACCTGATTGGAATATTGTGTCCAGAGTTCATGTTTGTACATCAAATAACAAGAGAGAAATTAGAACGGAAAAAAACACTTTTTGGCGAACAACTAATCGGAGAAAACGGCCAAAAACAAATCAGCACTGTGTTCGACCGCTTGAGCCACGCTAAACCCCTGTTCGCAGTCAGATAAGAACCCCACTCAGACAATGCTTTCATCGCTTGAGTATATGTCAAACACATGTCCGGCTTTATTATAATTATTTGACGGGAAAAGTAAGTTATAGGCCTACATTGTTTATCATGATTATGCCGTAAACGTCCTGTTCAAACTACATTTACACGTGCGGTAACGTACATTTTACACAGTTTAATTTTATAGTGTAAATTAGTGTATCCATTCAAAGATTATGTTTGTAAACATTGTACACAATTTGAAAACATGAAGTAAAAATCATAATTGTAAATCTAGACAATTTTTTTATAAAAGGTTGGGTTTTTGTCCGTATATTGGGTTATGTCTGTGGGGTTTTGTCTGTGGGGATTTGGTGGGGGTTTTATCAGTGGGGGTTTTGTCGGTGGGGCTTTTGTCTTGTGGAGGTTTTGTCATGGACTCATTTAATAAAATGCGGTATTCCGTTAGCTCGCCAAGATGGTGATCTCGCGGCGAATCTAGTCAGTAGTGGGGAAAGAGCAAATCTATCAGTACAAATTGGGGAGGGCCATGTTATAGTTTATGGGAAAATGAGGGATGAGATGGTGTAACGTTAAAGGCATAGTGGACATTGGGCGGGATATGACAATCAATCCGGAATGAAATCCGGGTCAAAGGTCATGTGGAGGTCAAAGGTCACTTCTGGATCAACGGCCACTTTCGGGTCATAGGCATAGCCAAATATGTAGCGGGAAATAGCCTATGTATAGTAATTCATTGTATTGTGCCTGGAAGAAGAGGACTTGGGTGTTTCAGCGCAATGTCATAAGGTTTGGGGAAATGGCCATGTTATAGGAACAGGGAAATGCGGAGTCAAAGTGGCGTAATGTTTATGTAGAAGAGGGATGAAATGCGGATGGATGACGTCACGGATGAGTCACCTCCATTAGCCATTCGCGACTGCTCGGCCTATTCCGTCGAAGTCATATAACCTCGCGCATTGATGGTGAAAGCATTTTGCAGCTGTCAGCTGTAAACCGTGATCCGCCGCACGTGAGGCACATCACATGCTATAGCATGTGTTTCCGCTCACATAATCCTCGTTGTATTACTCTCTTATCAGGGAATAAAATATATACATCCAAATGAAATGGATATTCTTTGATTCTATACCCGGGAAGTATCTCTTCTATTTTGAGGGTTTTCTGCTGGTTTTTCTTTCTGGGCTGATCTCCATGGTAACGGAAGTCATACAGCTGACATCAGCAGCGTCGGAACGTAATTTAAAGTGGGGGTGGCCCGGTCGACTATCACAGCCCAACAGGCGGGGGTCCAGGGGCCGCCTAGGCCCCGGCAGCTCCGGGGTCCTAGATCGCCGGAGATGCGTTCTGAGCGTTTTCCCGGCAATACAACTGATCATACTGCATGCAGATTTATTTCGCAATTATAAACTCGCATCGATATTGAAAACCTCGCATCTCATGCCTGCATCCATTTGACTTTCTAATTATATTTAAAACATACAAAACGATGACTTTTAGTTCTTGGAGGGGAAGCCAATATGCCTACCGATACGGATTTTTCACACAAAGATAAAACAAGGAAATCCTCAGTCAAACAGGCGAGGGTCCAGGGCCGCCTAGGCCCCGGAAGCTCTGAAGTCACAGATCTCTGGATATGCGTTCTAAGCGTTTTCCCGGAAATAAATTCGAACATAACGTATGCAGATTTATGGTTCTATTTTCACGTTTGTTTCGCATTTAAAGCACGCATCGATATTGAAAAAATCATAGTTCATGCCTGAATTCAATTGACTTTCTAGTTATATTTAACACATAAAAACACACACATAAAAAAACGATGACCTTTACATCATGGAACATTAGAACCAATATGATTCCGATTCATTGGTTCATACAGTGACGTCGCCAGTTCCGATCCAGTGTCAGTTCCGACCCACCTCCCAAAATATTGCACCTTGATCATACGAAATCATAAAACATTTGGTGTATTTAAGCAAGTTGATCAACCTCTCAATCATGGTTAAATTATATTATGCATTCACTGGTTTTGTTGGGAGACAGCTTTGCAGACCCACTCCATACACACGACTACATCGGTCTAAGTACAAACACCATGACTGGCCGTTGGTCCAAAACCGTGTCGTCTGCCCGCGCTTTCGATCAAAGTTTTGATGTTTTGTTTTTCACATATAATTATCATATGGTACTATGTATCTCTCATAAATTTATTTACTGGGGTGTCTCTCTAAAGGCTACCTGCCCCATTGTTGACATCAACTGACGGACCCAGTTCCGAACCACCATCATCCATGGATGGCCAGCTATCATGTTGACGATTACATTCGTTTATATCTGGGTCAAAGGTCAATGCCAAAACGAAGCTGGATCGGAACTGGCGACAGTGGGTCGGAACTGACACCTCTCATTAAGAAATGTAATTTTATTTTCCCTGCAGTTCAATTCATCCCCAGCTAAGTTAGTTTGTTAATAAAGGCTATGGACAATTGTACGGCGATCAAGATAATGAATATGCCAATCAAACCATTTCCTTCTGAAACAGATGCAAATTTCACTTTGGTGGGTCGGAACTCCATGTAAGAATCACCAGACAATGCATACAATAGCCAAGTCTGGGGGCAATAATGTATCTGGGCTTGAGCCTTTTCAGCTGCATAAAGACTCAGACAATAGCCTCCTACATGAAGTATCTACCGATTCATTTACACAAAGCTAAATAAACGATCTTCGCAGACTGACAGGTGAGGGTCGAAGGGACGCCTAGGCCCTGGGAGCTCTGGGGTCTCAGGTTGCCGGAGATGCGTTTTACCGGAAATAAATCTGAACACAATGTATATAGATTTATGGTTCTATTTTCACATTTGTTTTGCATAAACACGCATCGATATTGAAGAATATGCCCGACTCCATTTGAATTCCTGGCTTATAACACACCACTACATGTTTTGGCACTCTATCTGTAATTTTTATGTGGGGACATGATCAGTTAGAAGTGCCGAAACGCTGGGGGGGGGGGGATTCCCCAAGATATTCGGGCCCCCCCTAAATCAAAAGTCGGGGGGCCCGACTGTCTCGCGCTTTTCTGTCTCGCGCTGTGAAAAACGACGGGAAGGGTCTCGAGTCCATGGGATGACTTTTGTTGAAAAGTTCTGATGACGCATGCGCAGTACGCAGGCAGATCGGGGTGGACGTTTTGGGGTCTAGGTGGACCCACATTGGTCCGATTAGGTCGTGTGCGGTGTTATAGTGAAGCACTGTTGGGGTAGCGTCGGATTGTACTGGTGTGAAGTCTGCTTTCATCAATCTGCGCATGCGCTGTCTGGCAGTAGTATAGAAAGCGGGCATTTTGAAGGCTCGCAGGGGTTTTGAGCAAAGGAGTGGGTATATCTTATCCAAATATGGTGGGTAGGGTGGGAAGTTCTCGTGATGCAGACCACGACTTAAGGGATGTCCATGTCATCTGCTACATCATTGGTGACGTCATCAGTATGAGTAGTAGCGAAAACGTACATTTGGGAGGGGGGCGTGGAGGCTTGTTTGAGTGATTGAAGGACTATTCTTGATCCTGTTACGCCGCGCAGAGTGTGAAATTTAAGCCCTCGGTGTGCAGACCATGAGTGATGTCCCCTTCATGTGTGACGTCATTGGTGACGTCTGCAGGTGTAGTACCCAAAACAGGCTTTTTGGGGGTGTGAAGGGACGTGTTCGAGCGATCGATGGGCCATCCGTGGTCCAAATGGACCATGTGGGATGGGGAGCTCTCGCCATGTGGACTACTACAGCTATGTATTTTACTGGAAGCCGCATCATGCTACGCAGGCGCAGTTGGGCAGAAGTAACGAAAGCAGGCATTTTTGGGTGTGTGTGGGATCAGTCCGTACGGATTCGTCACGAAAGGTCCCGTGGGGTGCCTTTGATATTCTGGAGATCCGTGATACACTGTTGGTTAGACGCTGGCTGGATGACAAGGGTGATGTCATGGAGGGCAGTCATTGATTGTCATCCTTGTTTTCTGTTGTTCTCTATTTCCACTCGAGGCAAGCAGACCAGCTCATCGCATATAAAGTGAGGGGTGACAAAACTGGTGCACCAGGCTTGTTACAATGTTACGTACAAGGCCAACCCTTTGTTGACATGGTTATGGTGTTGGCACGTTCACATGCTGGTAGAGTGTCCGGTGTTCCCATACGGATTTCGCGGCCCATCAACTCAATGTTTTATTTCAATTTCATGTTACATTTCTTAGTTAATTTGAGATGTTTATAAGCACTGTATTTTAAAATAAATAAATATATAACAAATAAACAACAAGGAGTGAGCGGAAGGAGATGTAAGTAAAACAGAAGAATTGACTAAGTTCGTCGGTCAGTTTTTGATCAGGTTATACCGGTAAATGTGTGTTCATTATACATTTTAGTCGAATGGGTGATTCCTTTGTCTTTTTACCCCTCCATACACACAAAGCCGTCCAGAAAAATAAACTGAGAGGGTCATAGGCGGTTTCTTTCAGAAATCGGTGCCTGTAACAGTGCTTGGAGTGTGTATTGATGTGCAGGGTGGCAGGCTGTCTCCTATATTGATTGGAAGTCAAAGGATAACATATTTTGCATTGAACAATCGTCAGTTCAGTGGCATCTCTTGAGTGGCGCGTCTGGTCTTGTGTAGGGTTGATTTTGCCAGTTCAGGACGTCTCTCTGGGGTTGTTAGTCACGGCGCTGTTTAGTAATTGTTGTCGTCATCCGTATTCTGTTTCAGGTCTGGTCTCACCCGTCTCAGTTTTGGTAAGGCTGTCTTTGGCTGTCCTGTCGGCAGCTTCATTTCCCCTAACGTTCACGTGCGTGGGAATCCAAGCTAAAATGGCGTCAATGTCATTGTCTCGTATTGCGTACATACAATTTCTATTTTGTGTATGAGGTCAGGTCTGCTGCCGGATTTAGAGTTCTGTATTGATATCAGTCCGCTTAAGGAATCGCTAAGAATAACGGTAGAAACCGGTCGGTTTTGAAGTACCCATTCGAGTGATTTGATTATAGCGATTAGTTCACTGGTGTATACAGACATATTGTCTGGTAGTTTGAAGCCTTCGTGAGTGCCGAGTTCTGGGATAAAGAATACAGAACATGTATTGTTACTTGTGTTTTTGGAGCCATCTCTAGAAATTTTCAGGTGATTTTTCTCATTTTTTGTCGATATATTCGAGGACAGTGACTCTAGCTTATATGCTCTGTGTTGTCCTGTCTGGTGATGTAGCTATGTATATTCGTGTCCACGTGTGGTGTGATTAGTTGCCATGGTGGTCTATTGGCCTCGTCAGTGTCGGAGATACGGGAGATATGAATGTCGTGTTCTTGGAATAATCGTTCTATCGTGTAACCGAGTAGCACGGAGTCTTTTCCCCATTTGGCTTTCACGTATTCGTATTCAATTTTTGGTTCAAATATTTTGTGACATGGGTGGTTATCGCCCTTGGCTATTGGTTTCCCTGCATATTTCATTGACAGCTCTTCTCGTCTTAAATGTAAGGGGTTTTCGTTGGTTTCTATTTGTAGACTACATAAAGGAGTTCCTTTGAACGCCCTGGTGTCTATTCTTAGGGCCGAATACTGAATGTTGTCTATTCTTTTTAACTGAGTCTTGCATGCTGATTGGTAGGCGGTTGAACCGTAGTCTATTTTGGATCTGATGCGGGTTTAATATAATTTGATTAAGCTATGTTTATTGACTCCCCCACCTCGTGTTTCAAAGTCGACGTCGCCTTTTGGACTATCTCTTAGCATTGTAAAAGTCGACGCGCGACGGAGAGGGCGACGTCGCCTTTCAAAACGCGACGTCGACTTTTGCAAGTCGACGCGCGAGATCAAATTGGCACGAATAGATTATAAGCTATCGCGGAATGTTCTGGAAAAAAAACGGCTCCTCCAATGTCCCCATCGTCAATGCATAGACGAGTAAGTTGATGCACCTCGCGATAAATCTTACATTCTTATTGGCTGAAGGATGTAACGCCATTCGTGACGTCATCCACCCGCATTTCATCCCTCCATATATTAACTCCGCATTTCCCTGTTTCTATAACGTGGACATTTACCCTATACTTATAACATTGCGCTTGGACCCCCAAGTCGTCTTCCCCGGAGTTTTATACCATGTATTACTATGCATAGGCTATTTTTCGCTACATATTTGGCTATGCCTATGACCCGGAAGTGAACTTTGACCTCCACATGATCTTTGGTCCGGATTTCCCTCCGGATTAATCCTCATTTCCCGCCGATGTTCCCTATACCTTTAACATTACACCCTCATCTCATCCCTCATTTCCATATATCTTTCCCGCCATTTTCTAACATTACTCCGAATTCCCTCATTTTCCCATAAGCTTTAACATGGCCCTTCCCAATTTATACTTATAGATTTGCTCTTTCCCTACTACTCTACTCATTCCTACAGGGCCCAGATATAACAGTTATGTCCAGAGCTGATCGGAAAATTAATGCATTAATTGTTCAAAACAAGCTGAATTTCCTCAGACACCTCAAAATAGAATCAAAGATTAATATCTACAACAACAGAACCATTAAGCGTACTACTTACTACCTGTTCCAAAGTGGAATATGTCTGACCAAAAAGCACGCCAGTCAGATTTAACGGTCGTATGACACAGGATGCTACTTTAGCTAGAGCATATGCTTCTGGTGTCTGGTAACCGTAGTATTCGCTTCCATTTACGATATCACCTTATAAACGCCTTGGAGATAATCACCAAGAATATTTCACATCTCCCCTCAACGCATTCTCCACCCCAACACCTCTTGAAAATAGAGTGCAAAAGGTTCAACCTATCTGTAGGCTAACACTGAAACTTTATTTTAAGTATGGTTATAATCATTTATATTTCATACTTTGCAATAAATGTACAAATTAGGTTCCACTTCATGTGGGAAATTAAAGAACAATTACCTTTAGAAAATAAACCTAATGATCTTCAAACTTGAATACTGGCACGTCATCCATGGCTTCACGATACATTCGCCAATGATGCCATGTGTCTACAAACAGTATGGTTTCTGGATTTTTTAATTATTACTATTTATTTATTTTGTTTTATTTATTTATATTTTTTTTCATTGTTCACATATCTTCGCCTGAGGAGTTCGCACTGAAAGTTGCATCACATTAACATTGTTAAAAATTAACTTGATTCACTAGTACTGCCTTGATTAATTGAAGTTAAGGTGAAAAGTTGACACCTGACAATGATGCCGGTGGGTCTTTAGCGACAAGGAAAACAACTGTCATTATATTTTTCCAGAAACGATATTGTGAAATTTATTACCTTTTATAATTTTAATGATGATGACTCAGCAAAATTAAAAAAGGCAACAGCCTGTGTAGAAAGAACTATTTGAGTCCTTCGGCTCTATTACATGAATAACGGTCGATACAGCTATTGGTGGCATAGATTGGCCAATCAGACGTCCCTCTCGCTTTCCGGACGAACAAGTCTGAGAGCCGGCGGGTAACATGATGATGAGTGCCCCCTTAATCCAATTCAATTCAATCCAATCAAATATTAAAAATACTTGAGAACAACAAGCACAGGGCCTAATAGTCCGAGCTTCCTATGACCCATCAGCCAGACGACGGATAATTTCTGACAGATTGTCTGGCCAGGCCCTAAAAACAGGAGTTTTAGGAGGGTGGGGGTGGTTTTAAGGTGAAATGTCGAAATATGGGTCTTTATGATACCCCCATGATGGCGGGTATTTATATAAAGAATGACGTTATGTATAGAGACCCCATATATACATAACCCCGTGATAGTGGTTATTTATTTGAAGAATGGTGCTATGTATACAGACCCCATATTTCGAAACTTTTCGAGATCTAAATCCACCCCACCATTCCAAAACTCTTATTTTGAGGGCCTGTGACTGTAAGCCTTCTGGACCTACTAGTCACCTGGAACATCAAAATTACTTTGTTTTACGGCCGCGGCAGTATCATCTCCGAATAAGATGACCAAGTCACAAGAAAGTTATTACAAACACAAGGACGTGACGCGGTTTAGCGATATTCTGGTGTAATGGGTGTGATTTAAGTAGCGATTAAATAAATAACTTATGAAAGAATGTTTTTGCTTGCCATTTTGTTGTATACTCAGATTGATAGCAAGGCATTGAGTATTATGATTCTCGAACAGCAGGACCATGAAGTAGTATATTTCTGCAAAATCGCTGATTTTTATGTGAATACACCCCCTCTGTATTTGAGATCGACCAATACCCGACCTACCGTCGGTACATAGCTATTATTGTGTACAAATCTGTTTGTGGTTACCGTTGATCTTCATATGTTTACAGAGAGAAAAGTATGTTTTCACCTCAAATGAGCAATTTTGCCCAAATATACCACTTCCCGGCCCTGCTATTCGAGAATCGTAATACACAATGCTTTGTAATATTCTGAGTACACAACACAATTTCTTGCTTTATGTCACAAACTACATTTCTTTCATTCGTAATATTTCGTATTTGGCACTTCGAGCGCATCTCATCATGTGGGCCAAATCTCGCTAAACCGCACCACGTCCTTTGGTTGATGTTTTAAAGCAATAAAATATCATGATTGTGTACGTCAGTTTTTCTTAATTAAAGTTCAGTACTCGGTGTCTACTGTTTACAAAATAAATGTTTCTGTAAGCCTTAAAAGGCGTCCACATCTATCATGTAAGTTTTGATGGTAATGGAGAGGTCAGTTGCAAAGATCTTGGATAAATCTTACAAATGATACAGATGTACCCTGTTCGAATCCTAGGACGGAAATAATAGTAATCCAGGCACGTGACTATCACCGGAGGTCAAGATGGTCGACCTCCATACGAGGTTAAGATAACAATCCACAGAGTGACGTGACTACCTCAGATGGTCGAGGTGCAATCGGCCTCCATACGAGGTTATGATGATAATCTAGAAAGTTACGTAACTACCTCAGGTGGTCAAGGTGATATCGACCTTCATACGAGGTTATGGTGATAATCCACATTGTCGTGACTACCTCAGGTGGTCAAATTGCAATCAGCCTCCATACGAGGATAGGATGATAATCCAGAAAGTTACGTGACTACCCAGGTGGTCAAGGTGATATCGACCTTCATACGAGGTTATGGTGATAATCCACATTGTCGTGACTACCTCAGGTGGTCAAATTGCAATCAGCCTCCATACGAGGATATGATGATAATCCAGAAAGTTACGTGACTACCCAGGTGGTCAAGGTGATATCGACCTCCATACAAGGTTATGGTGATAATCCACATTGTCGTGACTACCTCAGGTGGTCAAATTGCAATCAGCCTCCATACGAGGTTATGATGATAATCTAGAAAGTTACGTAACTACCTCAGGTGGTCAAGGTGATATCGACCTTCATACGAGGTTATGGTGATAATCCACATTGTCGTGACTACCTCAGGTGGTCAAATTGCAATCAGCCTCCATACGAGGATAGGATGATAATCCAGAAAGTTACGTCACTACCCCAGGTGGTCAAGGTGATATCGACCTTCATACGAGGTTATGGTGATAATCCACATTGTCGTGACTACCTCAGGTGGTCAAATTGCAATAAGCCTCCATACGAGGATATGATGATAATCCAGAAAGTTACGTCACTACCCCAGGTGGTCAAGGTGATATCGACCTTCATACGAGGTTATGGTGATAATCCACATTGTCGTAACTACCTCAGGTGGTCAAATTGCAATCAGCCTCCATACGAGGATATGATGATAATCCAGAAAGTTACGTGACTACCCAGGTGGTCAAGGTGATATCGACCTCCATACAAGGTTATGGTGATAATCCACATTGTCGTGACTACCTCAGGTGGTCAAATTGCAATCAGCCTCCATACGAGGATATGATGATAATCCAGAAAGTTACGTGACTACCCAGGTGGTCAAGGTGATATCGACCTCCATACAAGGTTATGGTGATAATCCACATTGTCGTGACTACCTCAGGTGGTCAAATTGCAATCAGCCTCCATACGAGGTTATGATGATAATCTAGAAAGTTACGTAACTACCTCAGGTGGTCAAGGTGATATCGACCTTCATACGAGGTTATGGTGATAATCCACATTGTCGTGACTACCTCAGGTGGTCAAATTGCCATCAGCCTCCATACGAGGATAGGATGATAATCCAGAAAGTTACGTCACTACCCCAGGTGGTCAAGGTGATATCGACCTTCATACGAGGTTATGGTGATAATCCACATTGTCGTGACTACCTCAGGTGGTCAAATTGCAATCAGCCTCCATACGAGGATATGATGATAATCCAGAAAGTTACGTGACTACCCAGGTGGTCAAGGTGATATCGACCTCCATACAAGGTTATGGTGATAATCCACATTGTCGTGACTACCTCAGGTGGTCAAATTGCAATCAGCCTCCATACGAGGTTATGATGATAATCTAGAAAGTTACGTAACTACCTCAGGTGGTCAAGGTGATATCGACCTTCATACGAGGTTATGGTGATAATCCACATTGTCGTGACTACCTCAGGTGGTCAAATTGCAATCAGCCTCCATACGAGGATAGGATGATAATCCAGAAAGTTACGTCACTACCCCAGGTGGTCAAGGTGATATCGACCTTCATACGAGGTTATGGTGATAATCCACATTGTCGTGACTACCTCAGGTGGTCAAATTGCAATAAGCCTCCATACGAGGATATGATGATAATCCAGAAAGTTACGTCACTACCCCAGGTGGTCAAGGTGATATCGACCTTCATACGAGGTTATGGTGATAATCCACATTGTCGTAACTACCTCAGGTGGTCAAATTGCAATCAGCCTCCATACGAGGATATGATGATAATCCAGAAAGTTACGTGACTACCCAGGTGGTCAAGGTGATATCGACCTCCATACAAGGTTATGGTGATAATCCACATTGTCGTGACTACCTCAGGTGGTCAAATTGCAATCAGCCTCCATACGAGGATATGATGATAATCCAGAAAGTTACGTGACTACCCAGGTGGTCAAGGTGATATCGACCTCCATACAAGGTTATGGTGATAATCCACATTGTCATGACTACCTCAGGTGGTCAAATTGCAATCAGCCTCCATACGAGGTTATGATGATAATCTAGAAAGTTACGTAACTACCTCAGGTGGTCAAGGTGATATCGACCTTCATACGAGGTTATGGTGATAATCCACATTGTCGTGACTACCTCAGGTGGTCAAATTGCCATCAGCCTCCATACGAGGATAGGATGATAATCCAGAAAGTTACGTCACTACCCCAGGTGGTCAAGGTGATATCGACCTTCATACGAGGTTATGGTGATAATCCACATTGTCGTGACTACCTCAGGTGGTCAAATTGCAATCAGCCTCCATACGAGGATATGATGATAATCCAGAAAGTTACGTGACTACCCAGGTGGTCAAGGTGATATCGACCTCCATACAAGGTTATGGTGATAATCCACATTGTCGTGACTACCTCAGGTGGTCAAATTGCAATCAGCCTCCATACGAGGGTATGATGATAATCCAGGAAGTGACGTGACTACCTCAGACGGTCAAGATGATATCGACCTTCATATGAGGCTATGATGATAATCCAGAGTGACGGGACTACTTCAGCTGGTCAAGGTAATATCCACATCTATACGAGGTTATGATGATTATCCAAAGAGTGACGTGACTACTTCAGCTGGTCAAGGTGATATCGACCTCCATACGAGGGTAAATTATGATAACACGGAGAGTGACGTGACTACCTTAGGTGGTCGATGTGCAATCGAGCTCCATACACAGCCAAACTTTCACCAGTCATTTCCAGCTGGTTACCGTCACCAGCCAGTACCGTGCAGTCCACAACTGAATGTAACTGGCAGGATAGGTCCCCTTACAGTACTGTGCATGTTAAAATGAACCAGTAACTGGATGCTTTCTGGCAGGTACTGTTCAGTTACCAGACGGTACAGTACTGCACGGTTACCGCCTGGTTACTGACAGGTTATTCACCAGCTGGTTACCTGTAGTTTCCGACCAGTTAACATACAATAACTATCTGGTAACTGTCCAGTTGCCAACAGAATGGTACTGTTCAGTCAGCCAGCGGATGGTAACCAGCGGGTGATTAAACTGTGCGGTTACTGCACAGTGAACCTGCTGGTAATAGGGCCTTTCCTTTCAGTACTGTTCAGTTACGAACCGCACAGTAATGGCTGGAGGATATTTCTCTGTGTACGAGGCTATGATGATATCCCGAAAGTGACCTGACTAGATGATATCGATCTCCATACGAGGTTATGAAGGTACCCCAGAAAGGGACGGGATCACCCTAGGTGGTCGAGGTGATATCGACCTCCATACGAGGTTATGAAGGTATCCCAGAAAGGGACGGGATCACCCTACACACTTAGCCCAGAAGGTGTAAATTACACCTCTACGGGGTGTAAATGGCTTGTCCCAGGGCTAACACCCTTTTGGGTGTGAATTAACACCCTCTCCGAAAGGTGTAAATTTACACCTTCGCGAAAAGGTGTTAAGTTACACCTTTTTTGCTCACATTACACCTTCCATGGGTGTTCATTCACACCTTCTGAATAAAATTTGCACCTTCCAGACAAATTTATAAGCATATTTTGGGGGAACCCAGGGGTGTTTATTTACACCTTTTGACCACACTAAACCTTTCAGTGGTGTTAATTTACACCTTTTCAACACAATTACACCTTCTTTGGGTGTTCATTCACACCTTTTAGGCAAATTTGAATCATCTAGGGGTGTTAAATCACACCTTATTATTAAGAATTACACCTTTTGACTGAGATTACACCTTTTGGCCGCATTTAAACCTTATAGAGGTGCTAAAATACACCTTCTGGAGATGATTCCATCTTCCAGGGGTGTTAAAACACACCCATTTCGTGAGAATTACACCTTCAAAAGATGTTAATTTGCATCTTTTTAGTGAGAATTAGTGGTGTTCGTACCACCCAGTAATGGCACTTGTTCGAGGTACACAATAACAACATTAACACGAAATATATGTATGATATATTTTATTAAGGAAATCACAAAAAGCACATTTACATTGGTCTTTTCATGTTAGCCCTCCCTGATATCATAGTTCACTCTCAATCCCTGAAAGCACAAAGTTCAAACGATTAAAAATACAAGCATCCCAACCCACACTAAATTGAGCACGTTATGTTCATGTCACTTATGCCTCCAACTTTCACCCGCCTACAGTCTGTGACCGAAAATCGAAAACTTTGAGAGTAGGGTATTACAGGTAACAAAAATGGCAATGACACTGGGTGGGGGAGTTGTTTGGGGGGGGGAGGGTGGAGTGGAGTGAGGATAACTGTCATGGAATGCTTTTGTACATAACCTGCTGGGGTGTCCTGGCCTCTGAGACCGAAAATCAAAAACTCTCAGAGAGTAGGGTTTAACAGGTAACAAAAAGGGCAATGGCACTTGATTGGGAGTTGAGGGGGGGGGGGGGACAAGCAGTAAAATATACACATTAATATGTGTCCGAATGTTCATAACGGGTTTTATTAGAAGGCGACAATTTTTGGGACTACTTTCAACAGGGCAGCCACCTACTTTGCTCAGTTGTCTGTATTACTCAATGTTAAATGCCATAAGAATTGCCTGCTACTTTGGTGAATTGCCACCCACTTTAAAAGTTAATGAAACACTTACATAAGTATGATAAAGAGTCATGGTTCAAGAATGTTTTTCTGTAAGTGAGAAGTAGCTCTTACTGCTCCTGTAACTTTGTCACCGTCCTGGTAACGGTAGGTCTTGGCCGTGTATAGGACAACTTCAGAAAAGGCAGTTCGAGTTATGTCAAGGAGTTGTTTATAACTTTCACGTTGTAGCGTATATTAAAAAACCACTATGCGACGAGCAGGCATTTCGATCCCAGCAGGAGATCCGTCGTATCCAAAAGCTTCTGCTTCTCCACATAGACAGAGATGGTATCCGCGGTCTCCATATTGGAACCCTGGTGGACAATAATTGGTGTCCTGGAGTTTCCTGAAAGTAACATAAAAGATATATAAGCATATGGGATTGGTAGTATTGTTCAATCATAATCTTTTACCATCATGACCATTGAGTCTTCTGAATTATACGTTGAATGTCCAAAAACCTTTTATTCTGCCTGCGGATGTAGTAATAAATCATATCGTGTGTACAGGTAGGTGTCAGTTTGTACGCTAGACAGGTTTAAGAAATATCAAACCGGGCCAAATTCCAATTCGAACCAGCATCGCTCATTACTAAGTTATATATATTCATACAAGTAATATAGGAGAAAAGAGAAGAAATGCAGTTTCCGCCTTCAATGCCCTAAAGTTCTTACTTGTATACTCATCGACGTTGTATGTTAGATCTATGTGATTAGCATCAGGAACTATATCGATTACACTCGTGAAGAATTATTCACTTACTTCTTTTGGATCAGCATGGTTAGGTCTTCCTTGAAATGGCCCACAATGACTGGCACCACGGCAATGGCCAGTTGATCTGTATGAGAAAAAGAATCCATATTAAATTAAATGATGAAAAATACATCTTGACAGTTCCATCCAGCCTCCCCGCCCCCATCATTTCTTTTGCATTCAATGGTTGAAAGAAGGCAGTTTCAGCTAATTATCTTCCTTTGATTTAAATTACAATAAACAACCCATTCAGGGATAAAATGTGTAAGAAAGTGGTATTTTTATTTGGCAAACAATTGTTTGTCCAGTATTCCAACATCTACGAACTGGTTGGTCGATAAAATAATTCATGTCAAACTTAATCTGCATTATGTCCTGCCCATCCAAGTGAAAATCATGCCGATCAATAGATTACTGCATTTTTGCAGGTTTGCAAAATACTCACACTTTTTATCATCTTCTTCCAATGACGGATTTTCCTTCAGCGTCCTTAAATCCTCCTGTTGTTGTTTTGAAGCCAATACGTTGAACATTGCTGACGTGTATTTCTTCATGCTTCCAATTAAGGAACTCTTTATCAATGTCCTTCCCCACAAGTGTGTCAAAGTCTCTTAATAACTGGAAACAGAAGAAAACAAATCCAATTAGTATAATGTTGTTAGAAACCCATTCAGTTTTAGAAGGCTCTTTATGAATTTGTGTATCATCTTCCAAAATCTGACCAAAAAGTTTTTTTAACCACGAATAGCTTTAATAATTAGATAATCATTATATTTCTTATCGTCTTATACATTAAAGTTCCATTTTTATTAACTGGAAATATACACAGAAACCAATAGTAAATTTATGTTTTGAAATGTCAATCTCACAATGTAAATGATACTTATCACCTTATACATTAAAGTTCCATTTTTATTAACTGGAAATATACACAGAAACAAAGAGTAAATTTATGTTTTGAAATGTCAATCTCATAATGTAAATGATACTTATCGCTTTATGCATTAAAGTTCCATTTTTATTAACTGGAAATATACACAGAAACAAAGAGTAAATGTATGTTTTGCCTGCTGTAAACGGTGGACTGAATTAGGCTAATCGGATTATAAAGACGCACGGTCGATCGTCTAGCCTCGCCAGGGTCCGGTTATTTCGGCGGTGTTAATAAATATATACGACTACTCCCCGTAGTTAGACCCAGACGGAGACTGTTCGCGAGTGAACAATTAAATAAAAAACGGACAAGTGAAGTAATTTTCACATTCTTTTTGCGATGGTTCTAGACCTTTTCCCAAAATATTGGAGGACACAATAATACATACATAATACATCGATAATATTTCTAAAAGATTGAACTATATTTCACGTCAGTAACTTCATTAAATCATTCGTCTGATATGAGCTGCCTGTCCATTGCCGACTGTATTACTGTATTGTATTTTCCCCAAGTGTCCGAAAAATCAATATTTAATCACTACCAAAACACAAGCCTTGTCCTTAACAGTAAAGGAGTTGTCTCCTCGGGGTTCTTCAGGGGATATCAAAGCTCATGATCCGAGAGGCGGACCTACCGAACTCACAGAGGCATTCTCAAAAAATATCCAAGCTTACGTTCCGCTATTATCTCACCTGGCCCCGACAAATCGGCCCCTCGGGTCAGATATCAAACTGTGTATGACATGAGCCCTATAATCCCTCGCATTATGTATAGGAGTCCCACCAGGGACGTCCCAGGGAGTACCGATATGGCCAGGTCGGTATATATAGCGGTAAGGTTTTGAAGCCTGCATGTTGTTCTAAACATCATATAATTCTGCTTTCATATTAATAAAATTATATGTATAAGGGTAAATAGTACCTCAAAATATTCCAAGCATATCGTTCCATGGTGATCCAAGTGTTCCACTGGGCGTTATTAACTATTCCTATTACACTGTGTACCAAAATTAAACTGAGCAAAGCTATCATTGAATAAATTTATGCCGCCATATTGGATTCGCATTCAGGCAAATGAACTCCAACTTTTTATGTGAGCTGAGCATTTTGGAGCACATTTCCAACAGTGACGTGTTCGAGGTAGTTGCACTCCTATCTAACGAAGATAATATTAACAAATATGTGCGAATATAGTGGGTTAAATCGTCACGATTTCGCAAAGTTTGAAACAAGACTTACCCGAAGAAAATCAAACCGCCCTCCATTTTCTCCCACGTGATCCTTGTACGCATGCGCATTGACTAGTATCATTTATAACCTGGTTCCCGAACACAATGGTATAGGTAACAAGCACTTACATAATCGGGGCACCAGGCTAACAAGGTCTGACTCGTTTCTATCTCATTTTGGGGCCTTCTATTTATGACATTCAAATAGAATTTCTATATTTTTAAGCGTCTATATTATTAAGGGTCAAACAATCTGTCTGAGCAGATTATATTAATCAAATTTGGCAAAAGTGTATGTTATCATAGCATCGTATTTTTCGCATGTATGTTAATTCGACAAAGTTTCGAGCTTGTTCTGTTCTGTTGACAGAAGGTGAATGAAACACCGTGAGCAAAAGAAAATACTCAATCGAGTCACAAGTTTAGCTCAGTTGAAACTATGTTTCGATAACTGATTCCGACAGTATAAAAAATATATTCTCCGGTATAAATTATCTGTAAGATGTAACATTTTCTTCACCCTCTAAATACCTGTTTACATGTATCTCCCTTCTCCGACCTGGGTTCACAGGGGCAATTATATTGTACAAATATTAAAAAATATGACATATTTACCTGGAGGGTTACGTCGTTAATGCCAATTAGATCAGCTAAGGTAGCATTCTGTGAAATGTGATCTTTAAGGTCCGACAGGCTGGGAGTTGCAAAAGGTCAAGCGATTTTCTTTCGGTTCTCACCGATCAACAGCAGGCAAGTCGCCATCTCGCAAAAAGTCCACTTCGATGCATAGAACGAGCGACGTGAAAAACGGCTGTGTGCAATTTATCGTAATGGAAGTTTGTTTTGAAGTAATATCGCGTCGGCTTATATTGGAAATGGTGGACAGCATGAGAAGCGAAGCCATGCTTATTTACAAATTGATGAACAATAGAAGCGATGCATATATTGTTAGGCATTGGCAGAATAAACTCAATAACTAATTGGGCAATAGAATCATCACCGATATGTATAGTTTAACCAAACCTTTGCGTTAGCGTCAAAGAGATATGAGATAATGGCAGGCCGCGGATTATGATTATGGTGTGTTAAAAGGAGTCGTTTCCGGACAGGATGGTAACCATTACTTTATCAAGTAATAATTTGTGACGATAATCGCACAATTGTTAATGAGTAACATGCACAACAAGCTGTCATGATTATCGCTTCGAACCGTTTAGTCCATTTCACACCTTCCTGTCTCAGTGGGTCAATCATAGCCTATAATTTGTACAGCTTCCGTTGTATTCACTGCTTATTGTGCAAATCCCCCATTGAAATGAAGTTGAAAATCACTTTATCTGATAGCCAAGCAGTTATCAGAACTGTAGATATCGATCTGATAACTTCTTACATTGGTCGACAAACAACGTGTTTTTTATATACTTGATATTCAAATTCCCAGAACGCCACCCCTCCCCTCTCCGCGCCCTGTAGTCTTGGGCTCAACCTTGAGTGAGAACACTAGATCGCCTGTTCAATTTTCACTCCCTCGTAAAATCGACTGGGGGATTGAATCTTATGGTCTGCAGCTCGTTTTTTTATAATATTTCCGTTGGATTTTTTGCTCAAATGTTAGGGACACTGGTCAAATTGTTAGATCCATTGATTTAATTTTGTGTAGAAAGTTGGGGTGCTTGAAAATTTTGATGGTTTATCGTAAGCATGACAAGGAAATACATTTCCTCAACATAGAAATTAAGTTCCAAATGTGTATGGAAAATTAAATATTTACACCTTTTTAACACCTTTTAATAAATTTACACCTTTACGGGTGTAAAATCGGGGTTAGAATCAATCTTCATACATTTGCACTTTCCTACACCTTATTTACACCCCCTAAAGGTGTAAACATGAACCCAGAAGGTGTAAACGTTTGATTTACACCTTTTTTGCACCTTTTCTACACCTTCTGAGCTTAGAGTGTAGGTGGTCGAGGTGATATCGACCTCCATACGAGGTTATGGTGATAAACCAGAGAGTGAAGCAAATCCCTCAGGTGAAACAAGATGATGTGTATGTTACAAATGTCAGCGAGTGTGTGAAAATCCGCTACGGTGAGATAAAATCCTTTAAACTTAGTTCAAATTGTTTATTCAAAACAAACTCTCTACATTACGTTGCGACAGAATGCATTACGGTCAATTCAACATGACACATGTCACAAAATGTCAGATAGCCAGTAAAGCCCGTGAAGCGTAAAGATAGCACTTATAACCACATTGTTGTAGATATCAAGATAGGGTTGTATGAAACATACAACGTTAAGGCACTTCTACGATGCTATTATGACCGTACATAGCGTACAGCAATAACAAAAATATATACAATACAATTATACAGATATAGAATCAGCGTTATGTGTTATGTTTCCTTTGATATAATTGAGCGCTGTCCTTGTATACGTTGATTTTTGTGTTGGAAAGAAGACCAGTACTACAGTGTTTATTTATTTAATTATTCTCCCTATCCATATAAACCATTTACGTTAACAATTAAAGAAACTATCCAATCGAGCAAGTCGATATTCGTTGTAGCCCAATAACGATCAAGTGGGATTGACTGTAAAAGCTGGACGCTAAATACGCTTTTTCTGCCCTTAAAGCTGAGCTGATAAACAATTACCTTAGTCCAGTAAGGAAGTATAATATTTAATGAATACGCAGATGTGTTTATTTCCACGAAGAAAAACGCCAAATGTCTTCAAAATTGGTTTTGAAGTTGAGTAAAAGATGATTAGAACCCATTTTATCGCGCGACAGACTGTAAAGCTTAAAGGCGAACAATGCTGCCTGAAAAGAAGTCTAGGTTAAATATGACCCCTAATTCTGGCAGCCATAAATGAACATGGTCTGCATCCATTTATGTAAGTTTGATGGTAAGCCATCTGCAGTAATCTTGGACAAATGTACCCTCAGAACATATATTTTCAAAACACCAGTGATTGGATTAAATTGTATTAGAATTCCCGCGTTATTGCATAAAAGCGGCAGTACGGTATCAGTCAAATCGAATGTATACCGAAACACACTGGACAGAAGGTGAAGCAAAACAGTCTACCACGAATAGTCGTGGTCTGCACCAAGTGATTCCTGCGCCGCAGGAGGGAATGTAAATACCGTGCTGTAAACTTACATCGGACATATATGCCTGTTATATGTAACCTCTTTATAACCTGTGTTAGCTGATATTGTTCATATACCATCCATGCACCTGAAGGGGTTTACCCGGTACTCCGCGTTCACAAATCTATTATTGAATTGAACTGAATACAAGACAGAGATCAGGCCCGTAGCTAAGGGTTTTTTTGGGGGGGGTCGGAAATATTATTTATTTTTCTCATATAAATGCCCTTTTCAAACTGAAGCGAACTCCCTATTTACCCCTTTTCCCATACAGCGAACCCCCCGATGTGCCCTTTTGAAGTGAAGGCGAACCACCCCTCAGTAAATCCTGGCTACGGCCCTGGAGCCTGAAGATATAGAATGCATCACAAATGGATCGAGGAAGCGACGCAGAATTGTGTTTCTGTCAGAACAATAAAAGGGAGACAACCCCCATGTCTTGAAATGAAAACATCACATATGAACATTCCATAAATTATAGGCCGCCTATACAGTGTATACATTTGTAATACAAACGACAGTATTTTCAGCCAAAACAAACTATATTGTTAGGAATTCCGAAGGGTTTAAGACCTTATAATATGAAAGGAGAAATCTTTCATTGCAAGCCGATCTTTTCGAAAATCGTTACATTTTAAAAATTAAGTTTGGAAGGCCTTATCCAGTATTTTATGGGTGCATGCTATTCATGAAGGGTAGACACGAAAGGCATTCTAAAATTAAGTGACACCTATCACCTATTTTGATAAAGAACATTCTGGCACCATTCGCGACTGCTCTATCTATTCCATCGAAGTCGTATGACCCTCGCCCATTAAAGGTGTAAGGGTGTTACATCTGTCAGCGGTGAACCTTGATCTACCGGACGTGTGGTCGAGCACATCATATAGAATATGTGTCCGCTCACATAGTCCTCGTTGTATTTTTCATAAATCATACATGTGTCTAAATGGATTGAATATTCCCTTGATTCTGCCCACGAAAGATATCGTCTGATTTGGGGTGTTCTCCTGGCTTTTCATCTGTAGCCAATCTCCATGACAAAGGAAGTCCTACCGATGACGAGGCCCATTAGTATGTCTCCCATTATAAACATGAATACACATTTATAATATATACAAAATTAATCATCAAATAGAGGGCGATGTCTAGGTAGAATATTCGAGAGAAGTAGGCTGGAAATCTAAAAAAGAAACTTGCTTACAATTTTTTTTATTGTAATAATAATAAAAAATTTAAAAAATCGAGCAGACAATGAAAAAAGGGATGTAGGGCACTAATATATATAACGCAAGAAGTCTAAAATCGCTTGGTTTTGCATGGACCTTAGTTGCTGAATATTATTATTCTCTGCATTTTTCAGTATTTTTGATATGATCACCGAGAAGTAAGATAGTTGTATGGTGCGTCCAACCAGGTTAATTTCCCCTATCGCTTTCACATAGGAGATGTTTTTGCGCCGCATATGACCTTTGACTTCTATGACCTACCACGGTGTTATTAGGGTAACGAAACTGGGCCAACGGGTTCCCCGATGACTAAGAATACAATATGAGTGTTTTCTTTACTGAAGTAGGTCAACCGGAAATGACGTCATCAAACCGAAAATAGCCGATTACAAGCGTCTCGTCTGTCATTCATAATTCAGCCGTGGCCCGGCCATTACAGAATATCTGCGTCCATAATCCGAAGACCTATTCCATATTCCATATAACAGTATAAGCACCAAATTCAAAAAGACAATCATAGCATACATAAACACAGGCTAGTTTTCTGCAAGAGAGAAGCGGTCAGCAGTTTTCAATAATGGCGGCAAGACATCATGATGTTCCAAAAATATCAAATCCGTTTCGCTGATCAGTATTCTTAATCCATAATATTCGTTGTGAAGTCGCCATCTGGAGAATGATGTATCTCAGTCACGCTTTGATTGTGACGGTTCATATGAGCATCATGGGGATCTTGAAGTACATGGGTGCATACGGCCCTAGCGGAATTAGACACAAGTCACGAAATGTAACGCCGTAGATTTTGTACGCTAGGCGCTTGGTGGTATACCCCTGTTTTATAAGTTTTTACAACAATGTTTTGTGACGTTGATGAAAATCGTCACATTTAACACAGGATCTAACAAATACCACTAGGCGTGAATGTATACGCCTTATGCAGGTCCCACTGCATTACCACTGTCGAGAAAGGGATAGCTTACGATGTCGAAATCGTAAATCAAAAGTCGAAATCAACACTTTTGTCATAAAGTCGACGAGAAAGAAAGCCCGCTTCATATTTATAAAGATATAGGTCTAAATATGATGTGCCACTAGGGGTATCTGTAGTTTCCTCCAAATACAGTGAAGGTGGATATATCTCCTTCACTGCGTCATTTATATAGCGATTATCCACAGCGAGAAGATCGTCTATATAGCGTTTAGTGAATGAGAAGGAGAGAGCTTTGAATGGATCGGTTTTTGAAAGCGCCTGCATATAGTCATATTCATAAAAGAACAGAAAAAGGCCAGCCAACAGTACCCAGTACTAGTACCATTAGTACCCATTGGAATACCTATATGCTGTTGATATAATGTGTTGCCAAATTTCACATAGATATTTTTAATGAGAAATTCAAGCAACTCTATAAACAAAGAAACATCTCGTGAATGATATCTCTTGTACGTAGCAGAGCTAAAGAATGCTTTATGGCTTCCGATATTAATATATCTACGATCAGTTTTCTTGAACACAGATGCTATTAATGAACTTGGACGGTCAATAATGTCCTGATGAGGGATTGTGGTATAGAGAGTCGAGAAAACTCATGTGGATACATGTAAGTATGGTATGTGACCTTTAGCATCAAATTCTTCCGTAAGACATTTTGAGTTTTTCAATATCCACATACATTCAACGCCAGAGTTTTTAGTAATAGCGGCGCAATACCTTTCCCAAAATGTTGTTACCTCCTGAAGGGCCCTCGTCAACAGGGTTGAAAGAAACTTGGTGGTGCAGCTTCTAGAACCAGCTATGAGTCCAGTATACTTTTGGTATATCATTATATTTGGTTGGAATACAAATACCTCTTTCCTTGAGAAACCTTTCGTGATTGTTGAATAAATCTTCCAGAGTAATTACAGTTTGGGAGTAAGTGGACGTATTTGATGATGATATGTTTACACTCAATTCTTTAACCAGCACCTGGTAGTAGTAATATTCACATATGAATATTATATTATTTGAAACTTTGTCTGCTGGGACTATGACGAATTTACTCTGGAGATTTACTAGAGCTTCTTGCGATTTGAGGTTTCTCAGTACTTGTTTTGCTTGGGGAAGGGTATTTCTGTCAATATGGCGGATTGTTTGAACGACCTTGCTCTTGGCGAGTTCCAGCCAATCAGCGAGTACTGTGGGTTCAAATTTTTCTCGCTTAGACCAATCAATAACGTACTGTTCCAACGCAGAGTGTGCTATCTTCTGGTCGGCCTTCAGATTTATCCTTCTCGGCTCTCTATATTTAGGTCTCTTCATCAGGAGTAATCTTGGGTCCTTATCACTCACCACATCAAGGTCACCAGTCACAATATGTTTGCATGGTGTAAAGATAAAGTTCGACGATTCACAATCACAACTATAGCCTCCCGACGTGTATAAGTTCCAGTCAAACTCCTTGACAGCATTAGAGTAAATGAATATTTTGGTGGTTATAGATTTAGTATACTTACATGAAATGCAAGGAGGTTCTGTGAACTTAAAATAGTTTGGTACAGTATTGCGTACATCTGGATTACTCAGGATTCGAGGTGAATTAACAATGTCCAGTCCTTTATCTAAGTAGTTGAGTTTCAAGAAAAGCCGATCTTGGAATGTTTCGTTTATGTTCACTGGACGATACCAACGAAAATAGGCTATATCTTGACATACTTTAGTAATTTTGAGTGGAATATTTTCTGACGACGCAAATTGTTGTATATCTCTGGCTATATGATGTAAAGCTCTCAGAGGTAACGCATACAGAACTGTACGTAAGCTATGTATACCATTGGGCGTGTTAGTTAAACCCACTAAGTAATTAAAAGTGATATAATCGTGAATAATCGCATTATTAAACTTTCTCCAACCATGGCTGCGATGTCTCCGTTGATGGGGTTTAAATAGCTGGGTATTATTGGATATATTTGAACGACGGCTGTAACATGGCCGAACCCACTGGCATTATGATTTAAACCATAGGAAAACACTGACCCAAGTTCTAGCATCCAGAATAGTTCCAGCTCTCGCATTTTTCTCTCAAATTCAAAGGGGGAATCCTTGGTAGATGGATAGACGACGTCTATGTTCTGAATACTAAAGTTATCCCAGCCATGGTCGGGTCCAGAAAAATGCTTAGCAATTGCTTATAATAGCTCGTAATGGCAGGGACTAGATATATGAGACTTCGACTAATGGATACCTTATAGTGGAGGCATACAATTTGAATATCAGTGACATCATCACGGCTTCATCAAATCAAAGTAGCGTAATATCTCGGAAATTATCTCAGCTGAAATATTGGCGAAAAGCTAACGACGAATAAGCGGTAGAGGGATATTATACTGAACGAGGTAATTGGTACCGCTGCAGCATTGGATTGAATAAGGGCACAGACATATTCGTTGATGGAGTTATGGCATAAACTACACTAAATTCGTTCCCTGTGCACGTCTGAGTCTTCCAAAACTTTGTCTTATGAAGGTACTATAGCTTCACGCAAATCTTTAGTGAAATCAGTACTTTGAAATGGCGAGAACATATACAGCGCGCAAGACCCAAGCAAGCACTGAATATACCAGCTTTATCACAGTGGAAATAAGGTTATATCTCGGAAATGTCAAATGTCTTGTTTTATTGCCTGAGTTTTTGCTGCTACAACACTGGGTTGATTAGAGGTCGACACAGATCGATTCTTTGAAGGCATTTTTCTGCAGACGACAGACAGGTAGTTTAAGTGAATGTATTTAAGCAATGGGCATAACAGATACCTTAACTTCCCTCAATGCCCGGTGTAAGAGGACCAGATCCCCCCCACCCCCCGCCCGAACGGATTAGCTTCCCCCTTATGTTTCGGCACAGTCGCCCTTTACACTAACTTTCCATAAAATCTAGCATGCGTCAGATACGACATCATAAAAGAATTCCCTCGTCCATACTCGAAATGCCGACAGTTGACACCAATGCCGACAGTTCGCACCAATGCCGACAGTTGACACCAATGCCGACAGTTAGCACCAATGCCGACAGTTGACACCAATGCCGACAGTTAGCACCAATACCGACAGTTAGCACCAATGCCGACAGTTGACACCAATGCCGACAGCACCAATGCCGACAGTTAGCACCAAAGCCGACAGTTGATACCAATGCCGAAAGTTGGCACCAATGCCGACAGTTGACACCAATGCCGACAGTTAGCACTAATGCCGGCAGTTGACACCAATGCCAACAGATAGCACCAATGCCGACAGTTGACACCTATGTCGAAAGCTAGCACCAATGCCAACAGTTAGCACCATTGCCGACAGTTAGCACCAATGCCGATAGTTAGCACCAATGTCGACAGTTAGCACCAAGGCCGACATTTAGCACCAATGCCGGCAGTTGACACCAATGCCGACAGTTAGCACCAATGCCGACAGTTAGCACCAAGGCCGACATTTAGCACCAATGCCGGCAGTTGACACCAATGCCGACAGTTAGCACCAATGCCGACAGTTAGCACCAATGCCGACAGTTAGCACCAATGCCGACAGTTAGCACCAATGCCGACAGTTGACACCAATGCCGAAAGTTAGCACGAATGCCGGCAGTTATCACCAATGCCGACAGTTAGCACCAATGCCGACAGTTAGCACCAATGCCGACAATGCCGACAGTTAGAACTAAGGCCGATATTTAGCACCAATGCCGGCAGTTGACACCAATGCCGACAGATAGCACCAATGCCGATAGTTGACACCAATGCCGACAATTAGCACCAATGCCGGAAGTTAGCACCAATGCCGACAGTTAGCACCAATGCCGACAGTTAGCACCAATGCCGATAGTTGACACCAATGCCGACAGTTAGCTCCAATGCCGACAGTTAGCGCCGATGCCGACAGTTAGCACCAATGCCGACAGTTAGAACCATTTCCATATTTGTGTAAAATAGAAATAATAACTCGGTTTGTGTACCATGTGTAATATTCTGGTCTACAATATGGAGGTTTACGAAACTATGTTTTAATACTCTACTGGGAAGTAATCAGTCCTTGTTCTGTGAGCTAACACGTTGTAGTAAACAAACTTGAACTCCTACATTTAATTTTATGCTTTACAAACTTGCAACCATCATTATGTCGGGAAAGGGGGTGGGGACAATGTGTGTTCGGTATTTAAACATACATCTCGAGGACGTGTTTAAAAAAGTCAAACAAACTGTCAGTCGAAAATTCCATATCGGTTTACCCATGTTCTGTAAAACCGCGCGTTCACTGAGCTCCGAGCTCTCGGGGGTAGCTGTGAGGTCAGGGCTCTTGCAGCTCTCAGCTATCCCATTCTCGAGCTCTCATAAAGATGTCAGGTAGCTGGAAGTAACGCCAAAGTGACTGATGCTAATTCCAGGTGAAATGATCCACACAGGATACCGCCTTAAACCAACACATCAATACAAGCGAAAAGTAGAACCTTGTAGGGGTAATACCGACTATCGTGTGTGATCAGAATAGATGGCTAACTTAACAAAAAACGTTGGTTGTTTTTTGTTTTGTCAAAGAATTTCTTTGAAGCTTTTACACTCATCGAAATAATAAAATAGCCAATATCGGCGATAATTTGAAATATTACAATTGCGAGAATGAGGTTCGGCAATGTATAGGTCACCATAAAGGCTTGTGCGACTCAAATACCATAGCCCCACAATAAGTACTCTCAACGAACGACGAAGATTGACCTCTGTTTCGACGGCCACATTTCGGGTCTCTAGTGACATCTTCTGCTCGTGAAACTTCAACGCACAGCCTTATTTTCACTATCCGTGAACTTCTTTCACACAGTGGAAATCATTCAATCAATTCTTTTGCATCCTGCTCCAGTTCGACTTGATCCATGTCAATCAAGTCATTATCAGACCTATCATTATAAACCCGACTTATACAGTGCTGCAGCACGACGTCACGTCACCTGCTGTGAAAATTCGTTAATAATGCATTAGATGACGTTTGCATGTTGCGATGCATGCTGTGGAAATGGGCATGTACTTCCCGCTATGATCGACATGCATATATTAACTATGGTAATAGCCTTTTATCCAAAATTGTGAGAATTGGTTCAAATACATTCAATCACCCGGTTTCAGGAAGGAAAGAACTCGCATCTACTTAGCGAATTCTACTTAGTGCATTTGATATAGTTCCAGTATCATCATAACTTTGTGACGAAAGTGCAGAAATGCAAGCGACCCCTATTGTGTTTACGTGTGCAGTTCACTTACCTGGTTGGATTCAACGCTGGAACTTACCTCGAATGAACTACAATGATCCAGGAGACAGACAATGCCTCGAAATCCCAGTGAAATTACCTCAAACGATCAGTTGAGACGGTGAAAAGAACCATGGCGAAGCTGACTTGCTTCGTTGTTGATGACGTCAGCCAGGAATGCGAAGGTAGGACAGTGAACTTTGAGGTCGTCGCGTAAATGAACTGGAGAGTTGGAGGCTGAGGTTTACCAGTCAAGTCCGATATAAATTATGGTTTGTTCCATAGCCATATTTTCCCAGCGAAGTCCAGATAAACGGATCGGGGGATGTTGTAAAATGACAGAAAAGAGGACGCTGCTGTGTTGATGTCTGTTTCTACCTTGATACGCAGAAGAGCAGTAGGCCTATATAAGAATTGTTCCCGCTGAAACGAGAAGTCTACCAGAAATCTTAAGGTCTCCCTTTCTAACCTCCTCGATCCAGACAAGGTGACAGGTTGAATCGAACTCCCTCGTTGGCCAAGATCAGTGCGCGAGTGCGTTCCCGGTAGCCTGACAGTTTGTCTTATGGACCTTACGGGCTGTCTTTAGATCTTCTAGGCCCGCACGTTTCAACTGGTGGCAGCGGTGGGATGGCCAGCATCTGGGAGACGATGAAAAGGAGACCAAGCCTGGCGCACAGAATGGATCCGGACCAGACAATTATGAATATGACTGGAGATTTCGGCGCCGAATTACGACGATCGGGGACCATGGGCCCACCGCCCTACGGAAGCGGAGCCCGACGGAGATTCTCCACGTCGCCGAGTTCTCGTGAACGACATGAGACGGGAAGAGGTGTAGGTTCCGGGCGATCAACTACAGCAACTCTAGATTATGAAAATCTGTACATATCGGAAGTTGGACAGGTGATGTTAGCACCATCGGCCGATTCGACAACACGACCTTCAGCGGAGTTGGCTACTGAAGATCAACTGATCAGTTGGGGGCGTGAGCCAGTAGATATGGTAAACGAGCCGACCAACCTTGACCTGAGACGAGAGGTAGGAGACCAGCGTGACGCCATATGTACATTGGTGAGCGCCATGATGGGACAGATGTCAACGATGCTGAAAAGTCGAAATTCCAGTGACGAGATGACTCAACTGAATAGTGAAGATTGCAGCTATTCTAGTCCGGCCGGACTGGAAGAAGGGCGACGAGCTGCGGAGGACGAGAAGACGGGAAGTCGAGATGAACCACCTTCCATGACGTGTGATCAGCTATTACAGACGTCGACACCCAGGGCAGAGCTCAGTCAACCGAAGTCAACAAAGGTGAAGGCTGCTACCTAGGACGGTACCACGCCGTGTTGAGACTATTTGACTCACTTCGGGCACTGCGCCGTGATAAATGGGTCGACGTACCAGCAACAAGGCCAATACCTGGCCGTCGCTTTACGGGGGTCGGCACAGCAAGTACTAACCAGCCTTAAGCCTGCACCGGGCAGTACCGACTACGGCCGTTTGAAGGAAACCCTGGAGAAGCGCTTTGCTCCACCGAATCAGATGTACACGTCGCAGCTGAATTCTAGACACCCCGTGAGGGATGAAGATCTTCCGGGCCTGGCTCAAGCGTTAATGCGCTTGGCACAGCTGGCTTATCCTGATGCCGGAGACAATATTCAGGATACTCTCGCCAAGGATTAGTTCCTGGACGCCATCGGTGATGAACTGAGATTTCAAGTCCGCCAGACAAGGCCCAAGATCTTGGATGCGGCGGTACATGCGGCCGTGGAACTGGAAGCGTGCAAGACATCCCAGCGTCGCAAGAACTGGCCGACGGCTAAGTCAACTGCTCCGAAGAGGGATGACAAGGCAGCTGCATCAACAGAGGGGGACGAAACGGAGAATCAACGGTTGAGAGAACAAATAAAGATGTTAATGGAGACGATGCAACGGAACACTGAACCACCAAGATAACAAGGGTCATGACGATACCAGTCGAGATGGGGGCACGGATGTGGGCGAGAAAAAGCATACGGCAGTCATAATCGAACAACAGGATGCTGGTCATGCGGAAAAGACGGGCATTACCGTGCGAACTGTCCAGAGTTGCGCAGGCCGGGCGATTATCAACCCCCAGGACAACCGAAACCTCCTACGGTGAATAGCTCTGGTGAGGCCGGATTGTATCTCCCGGCCAAGATGGGATCCGCAGGATAGCGGTGCTGCGTCGTCATAGTTGCATCGATTTCTCTTCTAAACGTGCGGGTGTACAACGAGCTGAGTCCAAGACTTAGCCCTACATTGAGAAGTCCCTCATTTGCGTCCATTTGTATGACCGATGGTACAACTATGCCGCTACAAGGTTAAGCAGACTTTAAGATAACTATAGATGGATCTACCCGGATTCAGAAGATGATTGTTGGAACCCTGACAATGGATGCCGTCTTTGGTTATAATTTCCTGAGTACCCATTGTACTGCGATTGATACGGAGAAACACCGGGTGAAGTATGGCGGCCAAAATGTGCAGTGTGAGGTCGCAGGGAGCCACGAATGTCATCGGGTGTCTGTAACGGAGATTTTTGCTATTCCAGCTGGAGCTGAGGCCGTGGTGACGGGGACAGTCCGAGGTGCCCTACCGGGAGAGATCGGAATGGTGCAAATACTAGTGAGTTCACACAGAAAACCGGAACCATGGTGGCCAGAGCCCTGGCCGAAACTGACCGTGACCATGAAGTTACACTGCGGTTCCTTAACTTGTCCACTGACCCTGCCATAGTACAAGCCGGCCCCTGTGTGGTAGTCTGACTGAAGTGAAGGTAGTGGATAATTCAGCTCCACCTACTGCAGAGCCTCTGAACCAGAATAGTCCTGTCTCTGGTGAAACAGCGGTGCCAACCCCATGATGTCCACATCATTTACGGGCCTAAGTACAACAGTCCAGTGAGAGATTAGAAGTCGACCGAACTTTGGCTGTAGAAGATCTTGTTACCCGCTTCACCCACTTGTTTAGCAAGGTTGACAGTGATTTAGGGCGAACAACGATGGCGCCATATCACATCATGACAGGGAATGCGCCACCGGTCCGGATTTCTTCACGACGTCCACCTCTTCATGCTCGTGACATAATAGACGACCAGGTTGAAGACATGCTAAAGCGAGGGGTCATCGAGCCATCCAGTGGGGCCCTGGTCTGCGCCGGTTGTCCTATTAAGGAAGAAGTATGGAAAGATGCGTTTCTGTGTCTATTACCGAGCCCTTAACAAAGTGACGGGAATAGATGCCTATCCCTTGCCAAGAATGGGTGAGTCCCTAGATCCTCTCTCTGGTGCCTGCTGGTGGAGTACGCTCGACCTGATGTCCGAACACGGGCAGGTCGAGGTGGCCCCGGAAGACAGATGTGAAATGGCCTTTCCGGTTCGTCGGGGCCTGTACGAATTCCGGGCCATGCCATTCGGGCTTTGTAACGCCCCAGGAAACTTTGAGCGATTAATGGAGGCTGTTTTGGCAGGCCTCCATTACAAGAGATGCTTAATGTATCTCGACGACATAATAGTTTTCGAACGTACCTTCGAGGAGATGATCCAACAGCTGGAGGAAGTCTTCCAGAGACTGCAACAACACGGCCTTAAACTAAAGCCCTCGAAATGTGTCATCGGGAATCGACAAGTCCTCTATCTAGGTCATGTGGTGACACAAGATGGGATTGGTACCGATCCGGAGAAGATTCGGGCTAGGGGCTAGGGACCGTGTGGTCATGTCATCCAAGTTGCCACATGAACAGGTACAATACAAGCGTACCTGAGATACAACACATATCACGAATCGTTAGATTCTTGGTATGTGCTTTAGAATAGGTTAACCATGTAACTATGTCAGTATGTCGGCACCTCTTCCTACTTCCCTTATATGTGTTGTAATTTTTACCTGTATATGGCGAAATTCTGCTGGTGGACGTTTCGTCCCCGAGGCCCGCCCCCTGTACAGACCTTTTGGTCTTTGATATATGTTGGCATTTGTGGGAAATTGATGCTGGGTTGACATCGGGCCTTACAGACTAGTCTTTTGTGATAAATGACGTCATTTCATCTGACGACGATACAGCTCACCAATCCCCAGTGTACGAGTTGTCACAGCGAAACAGCTCACCAATTACCAATATACGAGTTGTCAGAGCGTTTCCATCATAGCTCTCTAGATTTGTATCTAATATCGCTTATGCCGGTGCTAGGGGCCGTGTGGTCATGTCATCCAAGTTGTCACATGAGCAGATACAATAAATTACAAGCGTCTAGTCCGTCATTCATAATCCAGCCGTCGTCCATTAGAGAATATCCGCGTCCATAATCCAAAGACCTATTCCATTTTCCATATAACAGTATTAGCACCAAATTCAAAAAGACAATCATAGTATACATAAACATAGGCTTGTTTCCTGCAAGAGAGAAGCGGTCAACAGTTTTCAATGATGCCGGCAAGACATCATGATGTTACAAAAATATCAAATCCGTATCGCTGATCAGTATTCTTAATCCATAATATTCGCTGCAAAGTCGTCATCTAAAGAATGATGTATCTCAGTCACGCTTTGATTGTGACTGTTCATATGAGTATCATGAGGATCTTGAAGTACATAGGTTCATACGGCCCCTAGCCCCGGGTTAAGCGGAATTAGACACAAGTTACGAAACGTAGCGCCATAGATCTTGCACGCTACGTTCGTATTTTGCTACCAGCATGCGATATGTATCGCCAAATTTGAGAAACTTTGAGTGTAGGCGCTTGGTGGAATAGCCGTGTTTTTTAAGTTTCTGCACCAATGTTTTGTGACGTTGATTAAAATCGTCACATTTAACATAGGATCTAGCAAATGCTACTAAGCGAGATATGTATACGCCATATGCAGGTCCCACTGGAATATTACTGTTCAGAAAGGGATAGTTTACGATGTCGAAATTGTAATCATCTCTTTTGTCATAAAGTCGACGAGAGAGAATGCCCGCTTCATTTTTATAGAGATATAGATCTAAAAGCGTACAAGAGATACAACACATATCACGAATCGTTAGATTCTTGGTATGTACTTTGGAATAGGTTAACCGGAAGACTATACTGTGAAGTCATGTGGCTATGTCAGTATGTCGGCACCTCTTCCCACTTCCCTTATATGTGTTGTAATTTACGAGATTGGCCAACGCCTGTCTCTCAGACAGAGGTCAGAAGTTTGTTTTCTCGGCCTGTGTGGGCACTATAGGCGTTTTATTCGAGACTTCGCGACTGTAGCAGCTCCTCCTGCTGGAGAAAAACGCGGTATTTCTGTGGAAAGATACAGCCCAGGCGGTATTTGACCACCTGAGGCAGAAGATGACGACCGCAGCTATGTTGATGATGCCGGATTTCCAACAACCCTTTATCCTGGACACAGATGCCAGCAATTTCGGCATTGGGGCAGTGTTGTCCCAGGAGATCAACGGAGAAGAGAAGGTCGTGGCCTATGCCAGCAGGGTATTATCCAAAACCGAACCTTCCTACTGTGTGACTAGACGGGAACTTCTGGCTGTTGTGTACTAGTACTTCTGGCATTATCTGTTCGGCCGAAAATTTCTGTTGCGCACTGACCATGGGTCCCTGAGGTTATGCGTTTCAAGGAGCCGGAGGGGCAGTTGGCTCGCTGGATACAAGCCCTCGGAGTTTACGACTTTGAAATTCAGCACCGACCAGGACGAAAGCATGGGAATGCCGACGCCATGGGTCGTATCCCGTGTAAACAGTGTGGTCTTACAGATTCTGAAGACCAGGAGGCTGTCCATGTAATAGAAATAATACCTCAAACTGCAGACTTCAGCCAAGCTCAAACAGACCCAGACTTGCAACCCGTTATGGAATGAGTGAAGAAAGACTGCCGACCAGCCAGAGAGGACATCATTCACTTTGGAGCTGTAACAATAGCCCTCTGGGGTGCCTTTCGTCTACTGGATATGAACGGATCCTTGCTCGTGGGGAGATGGGTGAATGCTCGGGGAGATGTGAAACGTCGGCTGCTGATGTCCCTCGCTCCCTGAGACGGAAAGTGCTGAAGGAATGTCATGACAGTGTAACCGGTGGTCACCTTGGGGTGAGGAAAACCTTGGAAAAAGTGAGGCAAGCTTACATGTGGCCAGGTCTACAAACCGATGTTCGGCAATGATGCCGGAGTTGCGACGTGTGTAACCGCAGGAAGTTAGCAGGACGGGAGCCCAGCGGTCCTCATCTTGGTCAGATGACTGGAAGTCCAGGAGATAGAGCGGCTGTTGATATTCTCGGGAAATTGGCAGAGGCCTGTCGGGGAAACAAATATGTAGTCGTGATTGGAGACTATTTCAGCCGTTGGGTGGAGGCTGTAGCCTTACCCAACCAAGAAGCCACGACGGTTGCCCAAGCTGTCGTAGACCACTTCGTGACAAGATTTGGCGTACCAATGGCCATCCACTCCGACCAGGGACGTCAGTTTGAAAGTAGAATATTCCGGGCAATGTGCCGCATACTCGGAATGAGGAAGACAAGAACTACACTCTATCACCCCCAGTCGAACGGCATGATTGAAAGATTTAAGCCCAGATGCTGCATACCAGCATTGATCGTCACCCAGATGACTGGGATCTTCACATCCCGTTGGTGCTAATGTCGTATCGTGCGACCGTTCATGAGACAACGGGATACTCCCAAAACATGATGGGGTGTGGGCGGGAAATTGCCTTGCCGTCGCACTTGACGTTGGGTGCACCACCGAAGCAGCAGGTAGAGCCGACAGTGGGTCGAAGACCTCCGGGACGAGATGGCCGAGATACACGAGTTTGCTTGAGGGACTACGGAGAAAAGCTTGAGCCGTCAAAAACGTATCTACGATAGAGCTTTTCCTCGCAAATACAAGCCTGGTGATCAGGTTTGCCTGTGTATTTTCGCCACTAAGCGTGGGGAGATCCGGAAACTACGAGACCGGTGGGGAGGGCCTTTTGTTGTGAAAGAAGCCCTGACTGATGTGACATATCGCATCGACGACGAGGCTGGTGACCTCCGAGTAGTTCATCAAGATCTTTTAAAACCCTTCTACCCCAGAGAGAACGTCGGATAGTGAGTCAACTGAGTCTACAGAGAATGATGGTGACGTCGAATCTGAGAACCACTCGCAGCCCGCGACGGTCTTTCCCTATCCGGTGGAGCACCTAGCCGAAGTGAGATCCCCAGTACCTCGGCAGACGAGAAGTAGACGGAGAACCCGGCGTCCTCGGACATTGGCCGATTACGAGGTTGGATTACCGCCTGATCCCCCAATTTCATCTGTTGAAGTCGAGTCACCTCTTCCGGAAGAGCCGATGGCCTTGCCGGAGACGTGGAGTCCTCCACGGACGACGCTCGGACGTCGTATCCAGCGACCGGGGCGCTTCAATGACTACGTTTTAGCCTGTCAGTGGGCAGGAGAAATACTGTTGATGCCCGTGTTCGTCGAGGAATAACTTGTGGTGCAGGGCCGACCTGTGCGTACTCTTCTGGGTTACAAAAACAGGCTGCCTGACCCCGAGGGTTTAATGCCTCAGATTCACGATGAACAGACTCCAGCAAGAGACAGCTGTGGCCTGCTGTGGACCTGATGTCCATTCTACCTGACGAGGATCGTCACCCTGTAATCTTTTTGTATATACGCTGTATATATCTTCTGTTCCACACACCCGTGCTGCTGATAGCGTGACGAGAGCCATGACGTGAGCGTCATGTTCTTCGAAGGCGGGGGTAGTGTAAGGAAAGTGCAGAAATGTAAACAACTCCTTGGGTTCCCCTTTAATAAATCACGGATGATGTGTGACATGTCACTACGGTTGAAAACGAAAGTAACATTGTGTTTACGTATACGGTTCACTTACCTGATTAAATTCAACGCTGGAACTTTCCTAGAATGAACTACAATGATCCAGGGGACAGACAATGCCTCGAAATCCCTGTGAAATTACCTCAAACGATCAGTTGAGACGGCGAAAGGGACCGCGTCGAAGCTGGCTTGCTTCTTTGTTGATGACGTCAGCCAGGAATGCGGAAGTAGGACAGTGAACTTTGAGATCGTCGTGTAAATTAACTAGAGAGAGTTAGAGGCTGAGATTTACCAATTAAATCCGTTATGAATTATGGTTTGTTCCTCCATAGCCATATTTTCCCAGCGAAGTCCAGATAAACGGATCGGGGAGTGCTGTAAAATGACAGAAAAGAGGGCGCTGCTGTGTTGACGTCTGTTTCTACCTTTATACGCAGAAGAGCGGTAGGCCTATATAAGACTTGTTACCGCTAAACCGAGGAGTCCACCAGAAATCTCAAGGTCTTCCTTTCCAACCTCCTCGATCCAGACAAATTGACAGGTAGATTCGAACTCCTTCGTGCACAATTGCTTTCTCGGTAGCCTGACAGTTTGTCTTGTGGACCTTACGCACTATCTTTAGATCTTCTACGCCCGCACGTTTCAACTTCATAAGCAATATGCAAACTGCCTACAGTGAAACGATATACACGAGTTTGCGCCTGCGTATCAGCCCAATGAGCAGGTTGGACAATATGGAGGCCATGTCGTTCCTGATATACATTCGGCTGAATATCCTCTAGAATATATACGAATGAGATATATTGCCCTATCCATGAGATCAATGTCTGATCAATGAGATCAATGCCCGATCAATGATACCAATGTCTGGTCAAAGAGATCGATGTCTGATCAATGACATCAATGTCTTATCAATGTCTGGTCAAAGAAATCAATGCCCGATCAACGAGAACAATGTCTGATCGACCAGATCAATATGCGTTCAATGAGATCAATGACATCAATGTCCGATCAAAGAGAGCAATGTCTGGTCAATGAGATCAATGTCCGACCAATGAGATCAATGTATGAAAGATGAGAGCAATGTCCGATCAATGAGATCAATAGCCGATCGATGAGATCAATGTCCGATCAATGAGATCAATGTATGAAAGATGAGAGCAATGTCCGATCAATGAGATCAATAGCCGATCGATGAGAGCAATGTCCGATCAATGGCTGGTCAATGAGATCAAAGTCCGATCACTGAAATCAATGTCCGATCAATGAGATCAATGTCTAGTCAATGAGATCAAAGGCCTATCAATGTTTGATCAATGAGATCAATGGCTGATCAATGAGATGAATGTCTATCGGAGCGAAATGAGGAGCGAACGGAACGATAGAACCAAAGAAAGTGGGGAAAAAAGTAAACAGAAATAAAGACTAGAATACCCCGAGAACGCTCGCTATGGATAAAATTTATAACATACGACACCATTCTTTTTCGGGTTAATCCAGGCCAACAATAATTCCACTAAGATCACAGAAATAGTGCTTGAAAATTGTAAGCAGCCTCTTAGAGATGTTTATACAAGTTTAACATGAAGGTATTTTAAAAGGGCGTACCGGTAGATTATATCGCGACAGGGATAGTCAAATGATTTGAAAACATTTTGAAATGAGATAGTGGAGCACAATATGTAGATTAGTTTGGACAGTGTAAAGATTCCACTATTGACAGACTGACACCCGTCCGTGATACTTCTGCATATCTACGTTCTTTAATCTTCGTTCCTTCGCCAATACAGTTAAGGCATATGGAAGCCAGGTAAGGCTGTCTGGTAGCACGTTCTCTCGTCTTCATTTCGATAGGTCGGGGCAGCGAGGTGTCGATGTTGTAAAGCGAGGAGCAAGATTTCGAATTTGAATTAGTCTCGCGCTCTCGCTCCGTCGCTTCGCTCTCACGTTGGTTTCCTACATGTCGCTTCGCCATATCGCTGCCTCGCTGCCTCACCATATGGAAATGAAGGCGATGGAGCGAGGTTGCGAGATGGCCTTATTCATCTTCCATAAATATACGACTCATTAAATCCTGCGACGCAGGTTAACGTACTTCACTCTACATGCTTCCCCTCTCAAATCTGCGCCTCTGGGCCGCTAGGGTCGATAGAGCATCCAATTACCGAGAGCCAGTGGCAATTGATTTTATAAACAGCCTTTGGTTATTGTTTAGTCCAGCAACCAAAATGAAAGAGATAATTGTCTATTCACATCATCGGATTAAATTTTGCTACATTGCTGTTATTTAATGTATCAATGAATTTTGTACAACTTGTTTTTGTGATTCAAACCGTCCTCAATGAACCAAACATTGGTGAACAATGATTATGTGCCATAAATGAATCGCTACTAGTGGGAAAATAAGGAGAATACGGCACGTATACTTTGGACCACGAAGATTTAAGGAGCGTCCTACCCAAATGAGCAGGTTGCACAATATGGAGGCCATGTCGTTCCTGGTATACATTCGGCTGAATATCCCCTAGAATATATACGAATGAGATATATTGTCCTATCCATGAGATCAATGTCTGATCAATGAGATCAATGCCCGATCAATGATATCAGTGCCTGGTCAAAGAGACCAATGTCTGGTCAATGAGATCAATGACCGACCAATGAGATCAACGTACGAACGATGAGAGCAATGTCCGATCAATGAGATCAGTAGCCGATTGTTGAGATCAATGACCGACCAATGAGATCAATGTACGAACGATGAGAGCAATGTCCGATCAATGAGATCAATAGCCAATCGATGAGATCAATGTCCGATCAATGAGATCAATGTACGAACGATGAGAGCAATGTCCGATCAATGAGATCAATAGCCAATCGATGAGATCAATGTCCGATCAATGAGATCAATAGCCAATCGATGAGATCAATGTCCGATCAATGGCTGGTCAATGAGATCAATGAGATCATTGTCCGACCAATGTCCGATCAATGAGATCAATGTCTAGTCAATGAGATCAATGTCCGATCAATGAGATCAATGTCTAGTCAATGAGATCAATGTCCGATCAATGAGATCAATGTCTAGTCAATGAGATCAATGTCCGATCAATGAGATCAATGTCCGATCAATGAGATCAATAGCCGATCGATGAGATCAATGTCAGATCAATGGCTGGTCAATGAGATCAAAGTCCGATCACTGAAATCAATGTCCGATCAATGAGATCAATGTCTAGTCAATGAGATCAAAGGCCTATCAATGTTTGATTAATCAGATCAATGACTGATCACTGAGATGAATGTCTATCGGAGCGTAATGAGGAGCGAACGGAACGATAGAACCAAAGAAAGTGGGGGAAAAAGTAAACAGAAATAAAGACTAGAATACCCAGAGAGCGCTCGCTATGGATAGAATTGATAACATACGACACCATTCTTTTTCGGGGTTAATCCAGGGCAAACGTAATTCCACTGAAACCACAGAAATAGTGCTTGAAATTTGTAAGCAGCCTCTAAGAGATGTTTATACAAGTTTAACAGGAAGGTATTTTAAAAGGGCGTACCGGTAGATTATATCGCGACAGGGATAGTCAAATATGATTTGAAAACATTTTGAGATGAGATAGTTGAGCACAATAAGTAGATTAGTATGGACAGGGTGGAGATTTCACCATTGAGGGACTGACACCGGTGCGTGATACCTCTGCATATCTACGTTCTTTAAATCAGCGACGGTCCTGTGCCACACCCTGTAAAAACATTGTATACTGATCTTCGTTCCTTCGCCAATACAGCTAAGGCATATAGAAGCCGGATAAGGCTATCTGGTAGCACGTTCTCTCGTCTTCATTCCGTCAGGGCGAGGCAGCGATGAACCAAACACTGGTGAACAATGATTATGTGCCATAAATAAATCGCCCCTAATGGGGGAAATAAGGAGAGTACGGGATGTATACTTAGGACCACGAAGATTTAAGGAGCGTGCAACATGCCGTACTTTTAGGGGAAACCACGCCCGGTCTCCGGGTTTTGTGTATTGTCCCAGAATTGAATTGGGTTGACTGAAATATGAAACCCGATAGCTTGGTGTCTTTTACATATGTCATACAAGGGATAGATGATAAAAGGCAACAAGAGTATATTTGATATACATGTCCTCAGAAATGACATCTTTAAATAAAAAACTGACATGTAGACTATTCGATTTATATCGTCACGGCCGAAAGATGTATTTCTCAATAATTGTGTACCTATGAACGCTAACGTCAGGGGGGGTTTGGTTAAAAGGAGTCTGAAGTTAAATATACGGATTAGTTATTTGCTGTATTTTAACTACTGAGAAGACCGTGGATTGTGCAACACGTTATTAAAAGGTACAGTCTATGATATGTACTTGTACCTGTAACTACCTACCACAAAGTCATTTTTCGAAAGTCAAGGTAAATTTTCATTCCTCGATAGAGACACAGAAAACCCCAGGTGTAGCGAAGATGTCGCAAAATATGATTTCACATATCTAGAATATTTTATTTGATTGTAAAATATTATTTAAGGTACTGGTGAGTAACATTTATTTAGCTCGAGGAGTGCGACTTTCGCCGTGTAATATGATATAATCACGTTCAATTTAGCTTTTAGATCTTTTAGTTATCTTAAAGTGCTTAGTTCTCTTTTGAATGTCCCCCAGATACCTAGGCCTGGAATTGAGGTCAATATTGTATAAACTGCGTAATGTACAGGTTTTTCCTTTCTCAACAGGTAACGAGTCAGCAATGAAGGTTTACTTGTGTGTTTGGTTCATTCAAACCATTTTTCATTCATGGGTTAGTACACAATTACAATAATTCAAATTGTTAAAGTTCCAAGATGCCTATAGCGATCAGATTTCCAATACTTAATTAGATTTTGCTTGATTAAATTCCAATAAATGACCTCACCAAAATGAGTTATATATTGTACGAAAGCGCTTCATTCGTGGAATTAAAATTTTGTGATAATTTTGATATTTTAACTACCGTACCTTATCATATACCTATGCGTGCTAGGATAGTGATATACACACTCGCGTTTTCTGTTTCCGTATCACCCTAGTCGCTATCTGTATCGCCCGCCTCGGTAACCGGAACTATTTTCGCTGGTGACCTTGGCAACCTATCGGAGAAAGCCCGTGAAGCCCGTTCTGTTCTAATAATAGAACTGAAAACTTTACACATGCTGATCCGTTCTGAAGGGTATCTCCAGATCAATTACAAATAGATTTACACTTGCGATAATATATGCATATATACTAAACCTATTCTGAGTCTGATTTTGGCCTTCCTGACCGTCAATCTGAGCCTTGCTAACTTACGGTGGGCCGTATCCGCCGTACTTCACTGATTACTGTGCGACGAAATCATTGAAAAGTTCATCACATAGTGAGCAACAACTTGCGAGAACTAATTTAAATAGTAACGCTGAATGATGTAAAAATTTCAACAAAAAGAATCTAGTCGATTATGATAACATCCGTTTTATTCCAAGACTCAAAATCAAATATAGGCCTGTTACCCGGTATTTGAAATTATTTCTTGATGGCGAATACAAATGAACGAAAGACAAACTCTGTGGCTCTACTGTGTGACCACGTTTTCAGTGACAAGAAATGAACGAAAGCACGAACACATGGCTACTCTGGCTCGTAATGTTGTTTAGTCTATATGTTGTAAGTCTCTTAACGTTGAAAATAAACACGCCGATATTCCTCCCCCTCCCCCCCGGTTCGTCTTCGGTGAAGTGATAACCGATGCAGCAAATCTCCATTTTCAGGCCGCCTTGATGGGGACTGCACGCTCCCCGTCTGGCCATGGAGTATCGGTGCAATTGCCCCTGCAAGCTCTGCTTGACTACTGCTTTATAGAAAACATCTGAATTCCAGGGACAGACAGTTGATCCAGTTATAAAATAGACAGCAATTCAATCACGTGTTTTCTTATTCAAAGGCCCTTCAAATCAAAAGTCATTTGAAAAATTATGTTTGATTCGATAAATCCAAGAGAAACTGTAAAATCCAATCATGAGCGAATACTGGTAGGCTTAGTATTTTTTATTTTTTTTTTTTGATCCGATTTAGATGTAATACGGTCGTATGAACATTATGCAGCTGGCAGCGTGAACACGACACAGTAAGTTTTCTGGGGAAACCGTAAATCCCACCCATTTCGTTTCTCCATAAAGTTTCGTCTCGCCAAACCACTGATGAATTTTCCTTGCCGTAATCGGGCATGCGTTGATCTATACACGTACCTTTAACACTGACCAACTGACTGTAAAATGTAATTCCTGAATCAAGAATCGTCTGTGACACTGTCGGTACCGCGTTGTTTGTTTGAATCATTGTTTGAATTTCTCAGTTGGAGAATTTCCGTACGCCTGCATCACAGGGACTCGTGGTTGGTCGGTTATTAATTATGATATTAATATTTATATATACTCTCCTCCTACTCTATAATAACTATAGAGTAGGAGGAGAGTATATATTTAAATATTAATATCATAATTAATAACCGACCAACCACGAGTCCCTGTGGCCTGCATCGATCCATCGTGTTTCGCAGTTCGAATGACAGTTTGTTGAACAACACATCGTTCACCATTTCTGCATTCCTCGATGTAAAATTTTACGGGAGGCATTCCAACCTGACTCTGTCTTTCTTCTCTCTTTCTCTATCCTGACCTAGTTTTTTCCACCAGTGCCGCGTGCGCGGATTTATTCAATTAGGTCAAATTAGCCTTACCACGTCACGTACACAATCAATGCGCGTCATAACACATAGTTCGGAATTCAAACGCCCTATTAGGTGAATAAAAACATCCTAAGAGTTCGGTATATGATAAATATATCATCATGACACTGTGTTGTTCCCACACTTTGTATCAGCTCTCGTTCTCGGAGTCTGATCGCCGCATCGACCTCGACCTGCATGCGGTCTCGGTCGATACGGCGATCAGACTCCGAGAACTCGAGCTGATACAAAGTGTGGGAACAACACAGTGTCATGATAATATATATATATATCTGAATTATGTGAATTTAAATGTAGCTGTAACGTTCGGCGACTAATCCGGTCTCCTCTCGATCTCAGTAAACTCAGATATAACATCTTCTCTGTCAAGGTTTGGTATAAAGAAATATTCGTGTCACTTTCACCGAATTTGCAGTTCATGAAGAAATTTTCGAATTTGCAATGCTGTTAGTGTACAAATAAGTATACCAATAACTTTTCTCCGGTGTCCAACATTAGCACAACAAAATGTTAAGCCGTGATGCTTATATTATGTCGGAACTGTTCGAGTTTGAACCAAAGTGTGTTCACTCTCAACAGAAAAAATATCCA
>JAVTVY010027405.1:0-11592 GCA_036873755.1 Hanleya hanleyi | reverse complement strand
CCCCCTCCTGTTGTGTTATCTACAGTTCTATGTTATTTATATGAGGAAATTGTGTATATATCTTGCCAGAAAAAAGAAAAATACTATTAATATTTGATAGGTAACACTTCTAGAATTTTCTCTCCATTATGTATATAATTTTCCTGGAAAGCCAAGGTGGTTTCACATGAACTAGACATTGTTGGATGATATTTTGTGGCATTTTTTTTTTTCAAGTTTAATCATCAATTTGAAAAAAATTAATATACCGGTAACTATGGTAATTCCCCTAATAGTTCAATCACAGGAAGTTCATTTTTCAACCCTCTTATATGAACACAGAGAAAAAGTAACAATACCATTTTTCTTTCAAATCAAAGAAGAGCCACATAATGACAGAATGTGACACTTTGTAGCTGGTGCCATGAAGAATATTTTCATATATAGGTCATTTTTGCTGCACTTCCGGTGAACGAATTATTAGGGGAATTACGTAGGTAAAACTTGCTGTTTGGTTTGTTATTTTCATCCTGTGAGTATAGATGTTGCCTGAGTAAAATCAACCAGTGCTTAAGACAAGGAAATTCAATGTTTTGTTTTCTTCAAATCCTCTGATTAAAGTACGGTACCATTTAATAATCCTTTACACCTTTATTATCCTGACGCAGCCTGTTTGTTGAACCACTGAGTAGAATCAATCAGTGGTTGACATTAGTTAAGTAATTGTTTAGTTTTTCACTGTGTGATATCCAGGGCGAGTAAAAGAAATGTCCACTTAATGTTTCTGTTTATTTATTCATATAAAGTTATAATTTACTGTGTACATATGAAAATAACACATGGAAGGCTACTTCATCTCTCCACTATAGTCAAACATGGTATGTTTTATTCATGGAAGAAAATATACATATATGGTGTTTATACCAATAGCACTCATGAAAGGAAAGTGCATTCTTTTCATAATGCAAGAATATGTGAGCACACCATTTGACCAAGAAACACGATTGAGACTATTCACTGTTTATCTATTTTCCGGTATTTCTGTTGCACATTTTTCCAAAGCCAAGTAACTATTCTTGGAGAGAAAGTTTTAAAGTGCAACAGAGATATCTGAAAAAAGCTAAACTTGTGAAAGTGTGTCTCATTCCTGTGTCCGTTTTCATGCAATTCCACATTATATAGGATGCACTTTCTATCCATGAGCATCATTGATATATACACATTATATGAATATTTTTATCCATAAATAAATCATACAATGGCTGGACATAGTACAGAGAGGGAGTACCCGTCATTGTGTTTTATTCATATACACAATAAATTATATCAGTTCAGAGGAATAAATTAAAAAACAAAAAAACACAGATGGATATTCTTTTTTGCCTCACCCTGTATCCTGTATACTATAGTTTAATCATGCCAAATTATAGAAAATAAAAAAAGATGGATGTTTACCGAGTGTCTATAATACTCTTTAAACCCCCTGGGTTTTTTTTTCTCTAATCACATATTATTAATTTTAATATACATCAGTGTTATACCATTTGTCTCATATTATTCATATATTTTACTTTAGATTGGTGAATAAACTTGATTCAGTTCATGTACATTATGATCTGTCTTCTGTATTCATTGTATTACTTATGTTAGTACCGGTAATTACAATACGATAATTATTCAAGAAACCGGAAAGAAAATATCTTTATAATGAGTAATCTATAATGGTAAGATTTCCCATGGGTGCATGTAAACGGAAAAGTCCTTGAATTTCGAGTTGCCAATTTGCAGACCTGGAAAGTCTTCACAATTTATCCTTGGCTGTAAAGAATTCAAGCTACTAAAGCAGTTATATAACTTTTATGTGAAAAAAAAATCCCATCGTAAATATTATTTGGTTACTTTATAGTTGGCAGCATTCAAGATTGAAAGTCTTTACTTATTGAGTACACACAGTTTGACAATATTGGGTTAAAAGGAAAGTTCTATAGAATGAAGATTTGAAAATACTTATAGGTTTTATTCAAATAGATTTTATTCTTTTTACATTCATATTGGAATGTACATACCACCCTCTCCCCCCCCCTTCTTTTTCTTACTATTGTCAATGCACAAGAAATATATATAGATAACTCAGCATCTGCTTAATAAAGAGTAATGTTGGAAATTTTGACTGCACCACTACTGCAATCTTCATAGCAGTGAAATAAAAAAAATATGAGATATGGGGGAAATGCCATTGTGTGTGTAATAAACCTCTCTAACCTGCCAAATCTGACATTGTGGAATATCAGGCTGAAAATATGATGGATCCAAATTTGTTTCCTGGGCTATGTCCGCTATAGGCAATGGCATTCAGACAGGATTTTCTGTAGCAGGAGAAATAAGGAACCTCAAACTTAAATTTTATTATGATATAGTACTTACAAACTTGAATTCTATTTGCAGTTTCGCTAAGTTATGCAGTTCTTTTCAGTCTAATATTTCAGTATGTGAATTTCAAGAAAAAAGTTGTTTGCAGGCTATCAATTAAAAAAAAAAATGCTTTATTATTACACACACAAAGAAGTTATTTTTCCCATGTAAACGCGACATATTCATGTTGAATTAATAATAAAAATAGGCAACAGAAATTGACGAATAGGCAGGATTGCGGCAAACACAGAATAGAATTATTAGGAACAATATACTATGTAGTCTTAATTTTTGTACTTTTTGTATCTTTAATATGTGATTTATAATTAATTTGTCTGCAAGGGCCTTTGGTTAACAGTGTGATTGTGAAAATATGTTCAGAGTTGCCCCCCCCCCCCTCCTAGAAATCTTAAAATAGAAAAGGTCTAAACTGATAGGGTAACACTTCCTTTCAAGGATTCTCAGCTCCCTTTCCCATTTGCGTACACTTCGCCATCCATAAGATGGCTTGCGAATCGTGTGTCTCCATTATGGCGGAGCGATATCCGGTGTTTTACCGGATTCTGTTCGGCCTTCATCCGGCGGAGAACAGACTCGAAAACTCTGATAAATTACAGGTTTTCATACATACCCCGGAAACAGATATTGCCTGGGCTTACAAAATATATAGGTATGAATAACTTTCGTATCATCCAAGAGGTGTGGTAGATCTGTAATTTTGAACAAGTAGATCATCACATGACTCGAAATGGCGGATTACGTTGGGGTTACGTCGGTAGACTTTAGCTGATTGGCTGACGAAGTCACGTGGTATTGATTTCTGGAAATTCCCTCTAGCAGTTGCCGAAAGTAGTCTGAAATGGATACACACGATCCCAGGGTCAGTCTTACCGCGTATAGATGACCGAGATGGTTACAGGTTGCTCCCTTTCCAAGACAGAAATTCGTGTTAAGTTGGATAATAAGTACCTCAAATGGGCATCACAAGTTACCTGAACGTTCAAACTGTGGAAGTTCTTCCGACAAACGAACACAGATTCATTTCGAATTGGCGATCGCAAGGCAATTTGGGTCCCATCAATGCAGCCGAGGACATTCGGGAAGTTCGCCATCTGATGAAACTCGTGTTTGACAAGTGCAATTTCTTCAACGCTTTGTGGGAATTTGATACGAAGGAGAGGATGGTTGCTCTCTGCAAGTGTCCGAGAAACAGAGTTTATTATTCTAGAAACAGTTGGTACACTTATACCATGAAGATCTCCGACGAGGGATTGAAAGCAACCTGTCGCATAGAACCGCAGGGTGACCATAACCTGAATTGTCGTGCTGATCGAGTACGACCGAGATGTCTCCCTTTCTATGGAAGGACCAATTGTGTCTACCAGGGTAAGAATATTTTTACGGTCCATCCGATATCTGTCAAATAGATCGACATCGTCATAGAAGTCTAAGGGGTTTAAACGGTCTCGAAAAACTCTTTCCCTTCGCAGCTGGCGCCGAGTGACTGCATATAGCAGAGCCGCCATTTTGTAAAAGTTACGAACTTTTTCTGACTTACGGCAGGTAAATACTTGCCGTAAAGTTACGCACAAAGTTACGAAGATTCTTAAGTTACGAAGTTTCATGAAAGTCGAATTTACTTACGAAAAAAGATACGCATGAGTTACGAAGAAAAATGTTCGTAAGTAGATTGATGAAAGTGTGCCCTGGACAACATCACAAAGAAATTTAACTCCCCTATTATCATATGCGGTGACTACAACAGTCATAACCCCATTTGGGACGACAATTGCACCAAGGCAGACGAAAAAGGCCAAATAGTGGAGAAATGGCTTGACCAAACCAACCTATGCTATTTAATAGTATTTAATAATGGCCACGGGACACGAATAGACATGAACACCGGTAAACTGTCTGCAATAGATTTAACTATTGTCTCCCCTGATCTAGCTGTTAAATCCGAATGGGAAGTGATCCCCGATACGCTTGACAGCGACCACTTCGCCATTCTGACGAAAATTAGTATAAAACCGGACTCTGAAAGGACAGACGCCCCTCCAAAATTTCAGTACTCCAAAGCCGACTGGAAAAGCTTCCAGAAAGACTGTCAAAGCCTAAATCATGACGAGATATTCAATTTCGATCCAGAGATGTTTAATGAAAACATTACTAATTCACTAATAAACATAGCACAAAAATACATTCCGATATCACAACAGCGCCACAACAAAAACCCGGTACCCTGGTGGAACCCAGAGTGTGCAAAGAATATTGCTGCCAAAAAGAAGGCACTTAGAAAATTCAAAAAAAGTAGGCTCCAAATTGATCACGCGAACTACAGGGAACTCAAAATCATAGCTGAAAAAGGTGTCAAAGAAGCTAAATCCAAATGCTGGGAAGACTTTTGCAACACTATAGATACCAAAACCAATTCAAAAAAAGTATGAATCGTTCTGAGCGATTTCTGGCGTCAATCAAAATCACTCTACATTGAAGTGTATTTTTAGTTCTTTCCTAACCCTTTTACCATTGAAAACGCAATCGATGGTGGTTTTCTGCGATGCTGAATTACAAAAAATTGTGTATAGTATAGTACTGTATCCTAGGCACATCGTGTAGAAGTAACCGAGATGATGCATCGATAATGTATACCAAATTTTACATTGAGCATTTGAACAGTGTCAGAGATAGAGATCATTAATGATTTTACATAAATTAAAGATGGTTGCCCATCCTTCCCGTCCCTCAGAGGAACTAATGTGGTTATTCATTAATGCAAGTCTCTTCATACATCGATGCTGTAAATCAAGTTTCGTATAGAACATTTGAATGGTATCAGAGATAAACATCATTAAAGATTCTGAATAAATTAAAGATGGCCGCCAGATTTCCGCCCAATCAGAGAAACCAGATCTGTCATTCATCGTAAGTCTCTTGATGCATCAATGATGTATACCAAATTTTCCACTGAGCACTCCAACGGAATCAGAGATAGATCATTAATGATTTTGCCTAAATTAAAGATGGCCACCAAAGGTTTTCAGTCAATCAGGTCCCGATTCAAAGTATCTGGATGTATTGATGATATATACCTACCTTCATATAAACAACTGAATGGTAACCGAGATATGTATGCTATCATTATCAATTTCGCATGAATTAAAGATGGCATCCAGGGTTCCCAGCTAATCACAAAAGCCTGTTTGGTAATTCGTTGAAAGTTGCTTGATGTATCGATGATTTCGTATTGAACAGTTGAATGGTTTCCGAGATATGGATCATTATCCATTTTGCATGAAATTAAAGATGGCTGCTAAGGTCCCAATCAGGTCCCAATTCTATAGGCTTCTGGTCCTTGACTAGGCAAATAAGCATACCAAATTTGGAATTCATCAGCGAAACAGTTTTCCGGCTATCTCGCTCACGAACGGACGTACGGACAGACAGACGTACAAGATGATGACAATACCCCATGGCCAAAAATGGCCGAGGGGTAAAAACATGGGTCTGTGCCTGATAAATTTTAAGCCTTTTGGGGTTGCAACTCATTCATAGAAAGCTCCCTGTACATGAACAACTGCACTGACAACTGCATGCCATCATCTGTCAGTCTGAAGACCAGCAAGGTTGAATTCAGTTCAATTCAGGAAATTGATCATATGCAGTGTGCACCCAAACATTAGGAACACAGTTGTAATTAATATAGTAATATACGTGTGTAGACAAATGATTCGTGCAGAAGCTTCAGGGTAAATCCTATGATGTGCAATACAATTATTTGTTAGCAAAATTGAAGGAAATGTTGTCCTTCGTTTAAGATGACACGAAATTCAAAAATCAGGGATTCAGTACTGCGGGGATTTCCCCGCCAGTTATTTCACATTATACTTCTGAAATAAAATATGGTTCATGCAAAAGCTTTAGGGTAAATCATATGATGTGGAATAGAATGATTTCATATAGCAAAATTGAAGGCCCATTTTGACTGGAACGGACAAGAAGAAGAGAAACTCAGTGGTGCCACCTTCAGGCAGATGTTGCTGAAATGCAATACGGACTGGCGTCCTGTTGCAAGGAATGCGTATTCCGAATTTCCGAATAACCCAACACAGCATTAGGAAGTTATCGCTTCGAACAGATGTACACGGAAAAAATCTATTTTGACCCAGTGGCGCCACCTTCAGGCCGATGTTGCTGAAATGCAATACGGACTGGCCTCTTGTCGCAAGGAATGCGAATGCTGAATTTCGGAAGAATCCAACAGAGCGTTAGGAAGTTATCGCTTCGAACAGACATGCACGGACGTACACGAACATCCACGGACTCAAAGAAGCAAGAACCAGTGGCGCTACCTTCAGGCAGATGTTGCTGAAATGTAATACGGACTGGCGTCTTGTCACAAGGAATGCGTATTCTAATTTTGGAAGAATCCAACAAAACTTTAGGAAGTTATCACTTCGAACAGACATGCACGGACGTACACGGACATCCACGGATGCAAAGAAGCAAGAACTAGTGGCGCCACCTTCAGGCAGATGTTGCTGAAATGCAATACGGACTGGCCTCTTGTCGCAAGGAATGCGAATGCTGAATTTCGGAAGAATCCAACAAAGCGTTAGAAGTTATCGCTTCGAACAGACATGCACGGACGTACACGAACATCCACGGACACAAAAAAGTAAGAACCAGTGGCGCCACCTTCAGGCAGATGTTGCTGAGATGTAATACAGACTGGCATCTTGTCGCAAGGTATGCATATTCCGAATTTCGGAAGAATCCAACAAAGCATTAGGAAGTTATCACTTCGAACAGATGTACACGGACATTCACGGATACGAAGAAGCAAGAACTAGTGGCGCCACCTTCAAGCAGATGTTGCTGAAATGCAATAGGGACTGGTGTCTTGTCGCAAGGAATGCGTATGCCGAATTTCGGAAGAATCCAACTAAGCGTTAGAAAGTTATCGCTTCGAACAGACATGCACGGACGTACACGGACATCCACATACGCAAAGAAGCAAGAACTAGCGGCGCCACCTTCAGGCAGATGTTGCTGAAATGCAATACGGACTGGCGTCTTGCCGCAAGGAATGCATATTCCGAATTTCGGAAGAATCCAACAAAGCGTTAGGAAGTTATCGCTTCGAACAGACATGGACGGACACACGGACATCCACGGACACAAAGAAGCAAGAACCATTTTAAAGTCCCCGGCCGCGTTGCGGCGGGGGACAAAAATAGACTGGAATTTCATATGGAAAACAACAACTTATTAAACAAAACCCAAAGCGGCTTTCGTAAGAACAGAAGTACATTAGACCATATAGCCAGATTACAACACTCAATAAAAAAGGGGAATTCCAAACATCAGTACACACTAAGTATCTTCCTAGACATAGAAAAAGCATTTGACCTTGTATGGCAGGACGGCATAATTATTCAATTAAGCAAACTTGGGATTAAGGGAAGAATGCAACACTGGATAAAAAACTTCCTAAACAACAGAAATTTTAAAGTTCGCCTACGAAACACCCTATCCCCCGACCACCAACTAGACAACGGTACCCGTCAGGGAAGCGTCATTAGCCCCATCCTTTTTAACATCCTCATCAATGGCCTAGCCGATGAAATTGACGCGAAACATCCAGAAGTAGAACAGTCCCTATTTGCTGACGATTCTGCCCTCTGGAAAACCGCACGTTCCATCAAAAAACTTATAAGTATAATGCAAAAAAACACTAGATACAATTAGTGGCTGGGCGGATAAATGGGGCTTCAAATTTTCTGCTCTCAAAACAACGCGTATTATATTCTCAAACAATAAACACATTGACGCTAAACTAACACTAGGAGGTCAGAAAATTGAATTCAAAAATAGTGTTAAATATCTTGGTATGATCTTTGACAGAAAACTCACATGGAAAGACCACATTGATCAACTAGTTCTTCGGTACAATAAAGACCTGAGCCTCATGAGGTGTGTGTCTGGGACAAACTGGGGAGCGAGTAAATATAGTTTGATAAAATTATACCAAACCCTCATTAGGTCAAAAATAGATTACGGGTCCATCGCCTACCAATCAGCATGTAAGACACAACTAAAAAGAATAGACAGCATTCAATATTCTGCTCTAAAAATAGCTACTGGAGCTTTCAAGGGAACTGCCCTATGTAGTCTTCAAATAGAAACCAATGAGAAACCTCTTCATTTAAGACGAGAGGAACTGTCCCTGAAATATGCAGGAAAAACTAGAGCTAAGGGCGATAATCACCCATGCCACAAAATCTTTGAAGATAAAAGTGAATATGAATATTTAAAGAAAAACTGGGAAAAAGACTCCGCCCCCCTCGGCTACACCGTAAATAATCTATTCCAAGAGCACGAAATACCCATCGCACACATCTGCGACACAGACAAATTCACTAGACCACCCTGGGAATTAGAGTCGCCCCATGTGGACACAAGTATTCACGACTACCTCACAAAGAAGAATAACCCAGACTTTATAAGAGCCACCACCCTTGAATATATCAACCAAAACTGGAAAAATTACTTAAAAATCTATACAGACGGATCGAAAAACACAAGTAATAACACAGGATCAGCTTTTGTTATACCTGAGCTCAACATACAAAATGGTTTCAAACTTCCAGACAATATGTCTGTATACACTAGTGAACTGATTGCTATAATTAAGGCTCTCGAATAGATCATCGAGCACAAACCAATCCGTGCGGTGATACTCAGTGACTCCCTCAGTGGACTCACATCCATCAAAAATTCTATATCTGACAGTAGACCTGATCTCATACACAAAATAGAATGTATATGTACACAAATACACAACGAGGGTATAGACGCCATTTTAGCATGGGTCCCCGCGCATGTCAACATCAGAGGTAACGAAGCAGCCGACAAAACTGCCAAATTACAACACATATAAGGGAAGTGGGAAGAGGTGCCGACATACTGACTGCGTCACATGACTTCACAGAATAGTCTTCTGGTTAACCTATTCTAAAGCACATACCAAGAATCTAACGATTCGGGATATGTGTTGTATCTCTGGTACGCTTTTATTGTACCTGTTCATGTGGCAACTTGGATGATATGACCACACGGCCCCTAGCACCGGCATAAGCGGTATTAGATACAAATCTATAGAGCTATGATGGAAATGCTCTGACAACTCGTATACTGGTAATTGGTGAGTTGTTTCGCTGTGACAACTCGTACATTGGAGATTGGTGAGCTGTATCGTCGTCAGATGTAAATGACGGCATTTAACACAAAAGACTAGTCTGTAAGGCCCGATGTCGACCCAGCATCAACTTCCCACAAATGCCAACATATATCAAAGACCAAAAGGTCTGTACAGGGGGCGGGCCTCGGGGACGAAACGTCCACCAGCAGAATCTCGCCATATACAGGTAAAAATTACAACACATATAAGGAAGTGGGAAGAGGTGCCGACATACTGACAGAGTCACATGACTTCACAGTATAGTCTTCCGGTTAACCTATTCTAAAGCACATACCAAGAATCTAACGATTCGTAATATGTGTTGTATCTCAGGTACGCTTTTATTGTACCTGTTCATGTGGCAACACGGATGATATGACCACACGGCCCCTAGCACCGGCATAAGCGGTATTAGATGCAAATCTATAGAGCTATGATGGAAATGCTCTGACAACTCGTATACTGGTAATTTGTGAGCTGTTTCGCTGTGACAACTCGTACATTGGCGATTGGTGAGCTGTATCGTCGTCAGACGTAAATGACGGCATTTAACACAAAAGACTAGTCTGTAAGGCCCGATGACGACCCAGCATCAACTTCCCACAAATGCCAACATATATCAAAGACCAAAATGGTTCGTACAGGGGGTTGGAGCTTCCCGGGGACGAAACGTCCACCAGCAGAATCTCGCCATATACAGGAAAATTACAACACATATAAGGGAAGGGAAGAGGGCTTCCTCGCCATACGACTGCGTCACATGACTTCACAGAATAGTCTTCTGGTTAACCTATTCTAAAGCACATACCAAGAATCTAACGATTCGGGATATGTGTTGTATCTCAGGTACGCTTTTTTATTGTACCTGTTCATGTGGCAACTTGGATGATATGACCACACGGCCCCTAGCACCGGCATAAGCGGCGGCTAGATACAAATCTATAGAGCTATGATGGAAATGTGCTCGACAACTCTCGTATACTGGTAACTGGTGAGCTGTTTCGCTGTGACAACTCGTACATTGGAGATTGGTGAGCTGTATCGTCGTCAGATGTAAATGACGGCATTTAACACAAAAGACTAGTCTGTAAGGCCCGAAGTCGACCCAGCATCAACTTCCCACAATGCCAACATATATCAAAGACCAAAAGGTCTGTACAGGGGGCGGGCCTCAGGGACGAAACGTCCACCAGCAGAATCTCGCCATATACAGGTAAAAATTACAACGCATATAAGGGAAGTGGGAAGAGGTGCCGACATACTGACAGAGCCACATGACTTCACAGTATTGTCTTCTGGTTAACCTATTCTAAAGCACATACCAAGAATCTAACGATTCGTGATATGTGTGTATCTCAGGTACGCTTTTATTGTACCTGTTCATGTGGCAACTTGGATGATATGACCACACGGCCCCTAGCACCGGCATAAGCGGTATTAGATACAAAATCTATAGAGAGCTATGATGGAAATGCTCTGACAACTCGTATACTGGTAATTGGTGAGTTGTTTCGCTGTGACAACTCGTACATTGAGATTGCGAGCTGTATCGTCGTCAGATGTAAATGACGGCATTTAACACAAAAGACTAGTTCAGTAATGCCCGATGTCGACCCAGCATCAACTTCCCACAAGCGCCAACATATATCAAAGACCAAAAGGTCTGTACAGGGGGCGGGCCTCGGGGACGAAACGTCCACCAGCAGAATCTCTCCATATACAGGAAAAAATTACAACACATATAAGGGAAGTGGGAAGAGGTGCCGACATACTGACTGCGTCACATGACTTCACAGAATAGTCTTCTGGTTAACCTATTCTAAAGCACATACCAAGAATCTAACGATTCGGGATATGTGCTGTATCTCAGGTACGCTTTTATTGTACCTGTTCATGTGGCAACTTGAATGATATGACCACACGGCCCCTAGCACCGGTATAAGCGGTATTAGATACAA
>JAVTVY010027404.1:0-111831 GCA_036873755.1 Hanleya hanleyi | reverse complement strand
TGCCAGTGGAGTGAGCAGCTGAGTGGTGAAGAGTGGCCAATAAAGCTCTCCCACTGTCAGACTCAGACCATGGAGCCTATATTTTCCATGCTCAACTTAGTTATTATGAGATATTTTGTTCACCAACTTCTGATAATATATAATTCAAATTAATTGATTTGTATATATGGATTGCTGAACATGGCAAGTTAAACGTAAAGTTTAAATTAATTTAACATGGGCTGAATAGAACGTAAAGTTTAGATTAATTTAACATTGGCTGAAGAAGTAACACATTTATTGAAAAAATAAAAATAATCTAAAAAGCAAGTTGTCCTAAATTATTTGTCAAACCCAGGGTTGATTGTTAAACTACATTGAATCATATCCATGCAAACCCAGCATGTATGTTATACTACAAGAGATTGTAGTAATATGTATAATGACCACACATAATGTAATTGTTATAGATATAACAAAATATTGTCTTACATTTATTTTGGAAAGTTGATGCGAAATTAATTAACCAATCCAATTATTCATACATTGCCAGTATTTTATATGTATGTAAAGAAAATTCAGCCCTTCGAGGCATCAGATGTGCCCACTCATCTCATCCCCTCAGAAGACAAGTGTCATTACTGCTCAGAGCCCTTGTCGGAGCCCAAAGTCATCAGTCGTCGAGCGAAAATCGTTCATAATGGCAACAAACCTTTAATAATTATTTATATTTGTATCACATAATTATTTATTTAGTACCAGTATCTTAGTTAAAATTAAAAGTTGGGGGGAGGGGGATAAAATCTTTTATTCTACTTTAACAACGTTTATTTGTTCTTCTTTGTCAGTGCGTGATATTTTATATTTTTAACAGGCAATTCATTTAGTACAAGTATCTTAGTCAAAATTAAGGGGTGGCGGGGGTGAATAAAATCTTTTTATTTTATTTCACTACTGTTTGTTCTTCTTTGTCAATACTTGACAGTTTAGATTTTTAGGTAGCTTGTATTTGGTACAATTTAAGGCTGGGAATAAAATAATTTATTTTGTCTTTACTACTTGTTTTCTTGTTTGCAAACGTGGCCTGAGAAAGCAGCGAAATAGCTTTAATATTTTCTGAATGTAAATTGTTCTGAAAATACCCCCCCGGAGATCAGAAGAGTAAACTTTAGCAATTCATGGTCGGAGTTGAGCAATGGTTGAATAGGTAGATCTTCTGTTCCAGTCCACTGAACAGCTTGTGGTGGCCTCAGCTAAGCACTAGACAATGCTCCCAATGTCGTTCCATTTCAGTGAGCAGAGAGCTGTCTGCCTGATGCCTGGCTGTGTTTAGCCTATGCTATAACATACTGTCCTGAGAACGGCTTTTTCCTGAGAACGGAAGATAGTACTTCGGTAGCATACACTGAGTTGCATATATGTGACTAGGGGTCTGAAGATATGATATCATTACGAACCGTCATGGCTGTAACAACAACAACAATTATTCAATACAAAGGAAATTAGACTCCTCCAGCCGATGGTTTCGGCAAGCTAATGATAAATCTATTAGTTATCACTCTGAAACATGCGTTGGGATAAAAATGAGGTCTGCCTCAACTCAATCTAGACTTCACAAACCTTGTTGTTGTTGTTCTTTATCTGTAAATCCACCGATGGGTATTATTAGTCCCTGGTGCTGTATAAAAAAAAATCACGAGGCGGTATACCTCCAAATGCTTTTTGTTCTCTTAAACTTGAGACATCAGACAGTTGGCGGAGCTCAATCCCTCAATACGTATAGTAATAATACCTTGACCGAAATTTAGAGTCGAACAATCTGCCCCATTTGATAGTACTCGCCGCAACGGATGTACATTTCGCGCGCTAACAGTTGCCGAAACGAAAATTAAACACTATAACTGGAGTGGACACGGCTGCCAAAGATATTGACTGCACTGAAGCTTATCTTTCATCATTCATTCAGGAATCGTTTACAGCGAAAAGGGATACCAGTTCTCATGACAATAACTTTTTCGAACGGGAAACTTAGAGACACACCCCCTATTATATGTAACGGCTAGAGCCATAGCGAATACGAAAGGCGAAAGCTGTTGTGCTCGTGACATTTTACATTTCGTTAAACCGTTTTAATTCCTATTACCAGCAGGACTACGGAGCTGCAGCCAGTCAGAAGCACATGTCCGAAATTTGCAAATCGAAATTCCTACTGTCGCCTATCCAGTAACTAACCATTAAAAAACTCGTTGATCGAGAACTGAACACAGAGCTTAGCGCACTGGAGAGAGAGAGAGAAGAAAACAAACACTTTGATCTTGACGTGGGTGATACCAGCTGTCATAAAAACATCCAACTTACTCAGCTATATGGATCGGCTGTCGGCGTTCAGATGTTGGACCACAGGCGGTTGTTTACACTCACAGTATTAGTATACCGGTGCAAACATATATACGCATGCAAATTAATGGCGCGATTTCACTTGACTGTGTCAGCGTAGATGAGTTAATTTTGACCTACTAACAAGTGAACAAAAGATAGCAAACTGTTTGGAAAAGGTCCAGATGAACGTTCTGACACTGGGGCTTGTTACCATTGTTAACTTGGTAATTATATGCTGATTTGGGGGTCTAATGTCTTGAAAGAAAGGCAGGGTTAAAAAGAAAATAAATAACCTGCCGTTTTCGTTCAGTTACCCCACGAGCCTTTCCGACCCCTTCCCCTTCATCATTCTGCTGTTTGGACACCACATGGGCCGTTCGCGCCATAAATCGTCAACAATTACGCGTCACACAAGAATGACGTGCTAAATTTTACAGCGTAAACTTGATAACCAACCGATAATAATTCTACATTCTTATCGTCAATATTCAAACTACTTATTTTACGCGTCAAATAAAGAAATCCACCTTTAACGCGTAACTTTAGATACAACGTACAGAGCAATCGTTCAATCTTCACAGTTGTTTCGGAGATCTTCAACAAAGCGGCGAATAATAACCCAATATAGTCTATCCACCTGACCCGAAGATACACATGTAGTCCTCTAACTCAAGGAGTTAAAAAATATATAGTGGAGGGAGGCGTCTCTTCCCTCGCCTGCGCATACCTCGAAAGAGCATTGGCATGGAAGAGCAAAATTATGATGAAAATGATTAAATTAAATTGGCCAGTCTGTTATACCTCGATACCGACAGATATCTTCACGATCGCTAAAGACCAGAAATAAATATATGAAAGCCAGTAGTAATCATATCATATATCGTTGTGTTGTTGTTGTTATTTTGCTGATTGATATTTCCGAGTTACGGTTACATCTGTGTCTAATTTCATGCATCAGACAGCACTGTACGTCTTTTATCCTGTCTTCCTTGAGACCTGTGGCCTTTACATTTCGGTTGTTTGATATTTCAAACAGCTATTCTGGTTATTAAAGTGAAACGGCAACGCAAGTGAAACATGCCACAAACCTCAAATAGCTGTATCCTTACGTCTATGAGACATGTTTTCATGGAAAAATAGGGGATGAAACATGTAGCATTATGAACATCTCACATGTTATCCATCTCATAATGAAACGCTAAACATTTTGGTATTTTAGCCTTAATGACCTAACAAACAAGCAAGAATGGAGCTGAAACAAGTCCTTGACCATGTGAAATGATTTTCCCTCTCTAACTAATATGCTCGGAGAAAATAAGCACTTTTCTAAGCGCATATCAGTGATTTGTTCATACGGCACAAGTTTATGCCTGAACGGTTTTTGAACACATTTCTTTAGGCATCGTCAACGTGGTGAGGTTTTGAGCACACGTTTTACAGTACGATACACCTCCAAAGCGGGGAACATTCCCAAATTGGGAAACATATTTCCTGAACTGGAAAACTTTGACAAATACGGTTGTGCATTCATAAATTGCAAACAACACAAGTATTATTCTCAAATGCCATCTAAATAAGCAAGTTTAGTATTGTTTCATAATACAGAATAATTATTTGTTCTCTTTATAGTTTCAATTGTTCAAATGATGCTATTATGAAATATGGATGCTAAATTTCTCAGTCACTGCATTTCTCTGCACACTGACCATCCACACAAAGATAGCTCACTTTTGACCCTGCTATCACATGATCAGTGTCATGATCGTTAGCCATTGTTAGCCCGAGATATCCCAGTCTCTATATGATGGTTCCCTGAAATGGAACCATAATAAGAAAAATAATTATCCTGTATAATGAAACAGTACTAAATTGGAGGATATTTGAGTATAATATTTGTGCTGTTTGCAATTTATGAATGAACAACCATATTTGCCAAAGATTTCCTGTTCAGAAAATATGTTTCCCAATTTGGGAATGTTCGCTATTTTGGAAAGATTTTCTGTTCAGGAAATATATTTCCCAATTTGGGAATGTTCCCCATGGAGTTGTACCGCACTGTTTTAAGTACATCACTCACAACATGTTCATGATTTCAATACATTTCTTGTCACACCAGTGTCATAATGTTCAGGTTCTCAAAACTGTTGTTAAAACACTGGAGTCATTCCTGTTCAGGTCGGGGCCAACAGGCGGTGGTTCTCATCAATGTCAACATATTCAGGTTTTAACTCCTCAATACCAACATTGACATTGATGTGTTAAAACCTGAACATTTCTGTGTTAAACATGCAACATGCATCAGCGTTAACAGATCATGTTTTCGTAAGTTTGTTAAAAGGCAAGTGCCATTATGTTATTCAGGTTTTCAACACACTGCCACATCGGCTTTTCTCACATCTGCTTCAAGATGTGTACGGTATTACGTTTGATGTTTTAGAGGTGGATATCAGCAGTATAAGGGCGATATCTGGTGGAGTGAAACACGGATGGTGGAGGATGTAACTGATGACGCCACATCCGGTCAAGGTTACGTGGATGTGAAGATCACTTCCGTCCCGGTGATAACCCTGCGGTGAAAAAAGGCGTACATGCATAGCGTACATGGTGTCGTGAAGAAGATGGGGTCGTGGAGTGCAGGTCCTCGTGTTTATATGACGTCACCCAGAGTCACGAAATATAATGTAAATCACATGGTCAGGATGGAATAGAATATCATCTTGAGTAAGCAACATTCGAGTGTTGATGGAATACGTATGAAGCAAACAGTTCTTCATATGGCGGTTATTTCACTGAAATTCGGTCACGCGGTATTCGAATGGCACGTGATCATATACAAAATCGTTTTATTTCACCTTTTTTCTCTCAACCTATTTTTCTTAGTAAAGGATGAGAAGTAAAGAGAAAAGACAAGACTGCAAAAGAAGTGGAAACATGGGCATCTTGTAATTCCGTCAAAATGGAATTCGTGAAATAGGGTTTCGTTTTAAGGAAAAAAAGATCAAAGTGATCAATTTTGGTCAAACGGGGTGTAAAAATTAGTGAACTATGGCCTCGTTTTGGAGACAGCCACGTTACCATAGTAAAATAGGTCCAAATGACTAACTTACATATAAGGGAAATTGTGGGAAACCAAGGTCCCTGTTTCAGAAAGAGCTGAACAACAATAGGGTTCTTCTCCTAGACAGGTGCAATATGCACAACAAAGGACCGGACTTGGTTTATTGAGAATTTGACCCCCATGAGGAGAGGTTTGGTGTGCCAAAATATCATATAGAAATGAACTTTTCCGTTAGCATAAAGTATATTATCCTAGAGTTGGTCTGGATATTTTCCAATCCCTGAATCTTATGCTTTTTAGATAACGGTATCTTGAAATTGTGGATTTGTGCGAATCCGTCTTCTTCGAGGTGAAAACAGTACCCGTTTCTCTCTGTAAACATATGAAGCCGTTTTGGGGCAACAACGAACAATACTTCAGGGTAAAAGTTACCTTGGTTGGCTCACCTTGGTTATGGCCTGGGTAAATATGTTTACGGAGAGAAAAGTATGCTCTTTTCATCTCGAAATACAAGTAGACGATTTTGCACAACTCACTGCTTCCAAGATGCTTTCATTACAAACCATAAGATCCAGGGCCTGGATAATACTCACCATCCGACAAGATACTTTCTTGTAAAATTTTCTTTCTTATGTGATATTTCATATTGGCAGGCCAAACCGCACCTCGTGAGGATCAAATCATCACTAAACCGCACAAGGTCCTTCGCGACAAACAAAGTGGGTAAATGAAGAAATTGACAAAAATATAAGGCATCCCTACGAAGACAAATTATGCATTTTATTCAACTTTCCGCTGTTTTTAAGGTCCAATGAAGTCCCGCTACATAAACAAATAAACGATATAAACATGTACTCTCATTCTAGACTTTATAGCCTTCTAAACCGTCAGTGTAATATCCTCTGATTGCACTGTGTAGAAAAACGCGGTGTACATGCGCATTCGCACTGAATCGATTATGATTGACACTGGGAGCATGTATCTGCATACGAGAGAGATGGGAAATGTATACAGTATATATTGCAAAATAATTAACAAGCTGTTTGCTAAATAATTTCACAAGAATACAGATCATGTTTACTTGCGCCATGCTGAGCCCTCGCCGTACCCTTTTCAGGCGGACGATGCTGATTGGTCGAGAGCCATGCACACAAAAGCTGCGCACCTTGATTTTACACCCCGGTGCAACCAGATATCTGACAGCAGGAGATATACAACCTGACGCCATGAGAATGGTATCAGCAGACTTTGATTTCTTTGCCTTCTTGTGCGTAAAAATAATATTTCACTATCTTGGCATAAAAATCTAGATAAAACTTTCCACAGTTTAAACGTTTTACTAATGATCAATACCCCAGTGCCCTAGAGTGGAAATATTTAGGCCTGGCAAATTTTGTTATGGGAACCACCTTAATAACAGCCCATTGCCCTTGTTATCACCTTTTTACTCTATCTGGTCTGGAGTACACTCCGCCCCCGCCCCCGCCCCCCTCGGCGTTGGTTTTTTTGCTCCAATCTCCGGAACGACAAACAATTGAAAGCTGAAACTTCGTGGGGTCAATTTGAGCCTATTAGCAGGAGCCCTTAGCAGAGGGTCATAGGTTAATTTAAAATGGCGGTCAGGTGGGGGTACCAGAAAAGTGATATTTTCGCAAAAATTACACAAAAATTCAGCATGTTGATTCAACGCGGTTCTATGCCTTTTGAGAAAAGCTGCGGTACACTCCAAATCGCCCAGGCCAAATGGGGTTAAAGGGCGATGACTAGGGCGTATCAACCATAACCTGTTTTCAAGTGGTGTATGCAGAAATATGTTGCCATTTTCAGTGACCGTTCATTTTATGTAATGCTCCACAACCGTTCCTGTCCAAAATGAATGTTGTTAATATAGACCACCATAGCGGTCAATTCAATCTCTGAATAGGCATTATACAATACATATTTCATAAATATATATACATTTCTTTCCAGAACAGTTCTACGTATTTGCATATCAATCGTCTCATGAGAGACAGAGCTCGGAAAATACGTCACCCCTGATCCGATATTCTTGTACGGTTTACAACTGAATGAACTGAAGAACATTGTGGACAACGTAGACGAGTCAAAACATATTATTACTGATTATCTTTTTGAGATGCTTACTACATAATGGACAAACAATCTTAGTATAATTACCTACAGGTATAACAAAGACGAGTGTCTACATTATATATACAAGTACATGTAATCGTATATACACCAGGTATTGTATATTCGACCTGTATATTCAGGTGTTGGGCAGGGTGAAGCCCGGTCTCCTAAGATGCTTTTCTCCATACAAATGGTTTACTTAAAGAAATAACCAAATGACGTCAATAGTAAAAAGATCTCTGTGTGAGCGCATGCTGATATGGCTATTTTCTACATACATGTATAATGAAGATCCTCAGAAATTGTTGGATGATAATTGTGAAAGAATGGCACAAAAAGTGAAGATTTCATATCAATAGCAGTAAATCCAAAATTGCACATTTTAGGATACATATATATATATAAGTAAATACATATTTGTAATTGTAAACATAGTTTTCGATTATACAGAAACTGATAAATACCGCAGTGTTATATTTTATGAATATATGCAATGTAATACTGCTGTCAATCTGGTTCAGCTGATTGACCCCTTGGAACTTTGAAAAGTAAAAGATAAAAATATCTTGTTAGACGCTGATATCAATCATAATTTTTTTTATAATATTTTGAGATGTAATCTCAGACATTTGCAGAAAATTTTACACAATAAGACTATTGGCCGATGGTCAATCTCTGTTTTAGATCAACCAAAATTGAGAATCTATGTAACGTTTAAGCAAGACTCTAAAAATGAGAAATATCCAATTAATATTTTATCCAAATTCGAATGTTCTGCGGTAGACAGTTATGTAATAGTAACAGTACTGAAGATGAAATTCATTTTTTCCTCTGTAAATTTCATGAAAGATTAAGCAAATCCTTCATCTGGTAACCAGGTAAATGTACTTTTCTTGAAATTCATCATAAAGATATGTCTTTTTTTCAAACTTTTTACTTGTGCAATTTTCTTTGACTAAATTACCTTGCAAATTAGTAATTAATCATCTGGTGCGATTTAAGATATTATTGGGTAGTTTTACGTAGAATAATACACCAATTTTGAGGAAAATACTCCAAAAACAAAATTTTCGAGGTACACCACCGTTTCGTCAAATCTGAATTTACCCATGATGCTCTTTTCCGAGAATAAAATGCCCCTAATTTGATTTGTTATAAAGACACAAAGTGCTAGCTTTAAACAGTTGCGAGCCCCAGAGAAAAGTTCATTGGGAAAAGGGGGGGGGGACTGGATCTGAATCCACTAATAACAATTGAACACAGGATCCTCCCCTTTCAGTATCATTTTTCTTACAGTGTACATGCACAACCGGCATATAATTAGAGTAATGCACGGGTGTTGAACCATGCACATATATATGCAATGGTCTTGGTACCCAGTGGAATATATTAGATGTAGTTTTAGACACCTCCTTACACAGGCGATTATGTAAACTTAATTGGTTTAGGTGGTTTCAGCCACCCCACTTCCTTCTGAGAGAATTTTTCCCTGGTGATCCAAAATGCTGTAACTTAGCGCAGTTATAGCTCATGATATTGAAGTTATTTTGAGCCTGCATCATAATACTCGAAGCAGAGCATCATGAGTAAATTGAAAATGGATGATATTAGGGTGTAACTGGAAAGTTCTGTTTTCTTCGTATTCCTTCAAAATTAACCCTACCTGGCCTGGGCCCCCCACCAAATATTCTGCGCTATCTCCGGAACGACAAAAAATGGAGAACTGAAACGCCAGGATTTTATCGCTTATCATATTGGGGCCATTTTTAGCCTATATACATAACCCCCCGAGCAGAGAATCATGGGTAAATTCAAGATGGCGGCCAAGTGGGGTACCAGAAAATTGATGTTTTTGACATATTTCTTCAAAATGTCTGCTTTTTCGCGATGAAAAGTGGACAAAAACTATTTTATTTCACATCACAATAATATTTACTAATTTATCACGCAGTTTTTCCGGAGAAATTGCATAAATAAAAAAAACGAAAGATATGAACGAAAAATCGTCAGGAAAATGGCTTATTTTTGGAAAATGTTGTCATCATGGCGGCCATCTTGGATTTTGTGACATTTTCTGGTAGGGCTTGAACCAGTGATACAGTGTGGCACCCCTTCTGATATTGTTCTATATGTCTCAAGTGATGGGTGTGCCAAGTTTGGTGCTTTGGTCCAGCATGTCACGATCTTTCCAAAATATGGCCCTAAGCTACATCACTAATGTTGATCTTGTGTACTAAACAAAGGAGTTCACGTTCACATGGTAAAATCTCTTCTAGCTGATTTGAGTGTGATGGCATTTTTTTTACTACTGAACAAAAAAAAAATGCTGCGTTTCATACAAAAACATAATCTTTTATACTGTTTACGCTCCTAGTCTAAAATCACCTCGGACTTAAGATTCCTTGAACCCCAATAATATTTCGCTGTAATCTACGAAACATTTAATACTCGTTCAAGGTGTCCCATTTCAATATATAAACAATCCATTCCAAAATGTATACGAAAATGCCATAAACGTGCACTATGCAAGGCCCTTTTCTATGGCTTTTCACTATTATGCTTTTTTCGTGTTCCTGTAGGCGTCTTATCTTTGAACAGCAACATGGACAGCGGTAGCATGTTTATGGTTTTCAACAGCATGTGTCTTATTATGTCTCTTTAGATCCCCTTTCTGTGAGCAGCTATATGGACAGAGTGAACATTTATATGGTTTTTCACCAGTATGTTTTCGTTCATGTATATTTAGGTGCCCTTTCCGTGAACAGCTATATGGACAGAGTGAACATTTATATGGTTTTTCACCAGTATGTGCCCTTTCATGTTCCTTTAGGTACCATATCTGTGAACAGCTGTATGGACAGAGTGAACATTTATAAGGTTTTTCACCAGTGTGTGTCATTTCATGTGTCTTTAGGTGCCCTTTCTGTGAACAGCTATATGGGAAGAGTGAACATTTATATGGCTTTTCACCAGTATGTGTCCTTTCATGTGTCTTTAGGTGCCCTTTCTGTGAACAGCTATATGGGCAGAGTGAACAATTATGTAGTCTTACACCATTATGTTTTTGTCCATGTCTCTTCAGATCCCCTTTCCGTGAACAGTTATATGGACAGAGTGAACATTTATATGGTTTTTCACCAGTATGTGCCCTTTCATGTTCCTTGAGATGTCCTTTCTGTGAACAGCTATATGGGCAGTGAACAATTATGTAGTCTTTCACCATTATGTTTTTGTCCATGTCTCTTCAGATCCCCTTTCCGTTAACAGTTATATGGACAGAGTGAACATTTATATGGTTTTTCACCAGTATGTGCCCTTTCATGTTCCTTGAGATGTCCTTTCTGTGAACAGCTATATGGACAGAGTGAACATCTATATGGTTTTTCACCAATATGTACCCTTTCATGTTTATTTATAGTCCAGTCAATCTACGGTTTGACCTAGAAAAAATTGCAACAGAAACGGGGTTTGCGGTAAATAACCTCTGAAGTGATTCCGAACAACATAAAAAAAATGTAGATTGATGTAAACAAGGGAAAATTTTTTATTTGCATAAATCCAAAATGACTGTTCTGTGCAATATTTTTGGTCAATTTTACACAGTATACACTCTACCTTGGGCAGAGTTGCTCAAATTAAGCACTACAAATTAAAACAACTTCACATACATTCACACTGATATCATTTGTAGATATTTGGACCAAGCAAATAGCAAATACATGTAGGTGGCTGCCATTTTCAAGATGGCCGCTGTTCAGACAGTCGGATACCATCTCCAGCATATTAATTCAACGGTAACAGTGGTACTTCAAGGAATGAAGGTAACGTTGATTCTTCAAAGAATGGAGATAACGGGGGCTCTTCAGGTGTGAAGGTAACGGTGATCCTTCAAAGAATGGAGGCAATGGTGGTCCTTCAGGTATGAGGTAACGGTGGGCTTTCGGAAAGTGAGGTAACGGTGATCCTTCAAGGAATATCTGTAACGGTGGACTTTCAGGTGTGAAGGTAACGGTGGTCCTTCAAAGAATGAAAAATTGTGGTCATTTTGGTATGGAGGTAACAGTGATGCTTCAAACAATGGAGACACTCGTGATCCTTCAGTTATGAGGTTACGGTGGTCCTCCAGATATGAGGTAATGGTGGTCCTTCAGGTATGAGGTAACGGTGGTCCTTCAGATATGAGGTAAGGGTAGTCTTTCGGGAATGAAGGTATCGGTGATCCTCCAAAGAATGAAGGTAACGGTGGTCGTTCAGGTATGGAGGTAATGGCGACCTACTAGTTATGGACGTAACGGTGGACCATCAGGCATGGAGGTAACGGCGACCTACCAGGTATGGAGGTAACGGTGGACTATCAGGTATGGAGGTAACGGGCGGACCATCAGGTATGGAGGTAACTGCGATCTACCAGGTATGGAGGTAACAGTGGACCATCACGTATGGAGGTAACGGTGGACCATCAGGTATGGAGGTAACGGTGGACCATCACGTATGGAGGTAACGGCGATCTACCAGGTATGGAGGTAACGGTGAACCATCAGGTATGGAGGTAACGGTGGACCATCAGGTATGGGGGTAACGGCGATCTACCAGGTATGGAGGTAACGGTGGACCATCAGGTATGGAGGTAACGGACGGACCATCAAGTATGGAGGTAACTGCGATCTACCAGGTATGGAGGTAACAGTGGACCATCACGTATGGAGGTAACGGTGGACCATCAGGTATGGAGGTAACGGCGATCTACCAGGTATGGAGGTAACGGTGGACCATCAGGTATGGAGGTAACGGTGGACCATCAGGTATGGAGGTAACGGCGATCTACCAGGTATGGAGGGTAACGGTGAACCATCAGGTATGGATCGATGGAGGTAACGGTGGACCATCAGGTATGGGGGTAACGGCGATCTACCAGGTATGGAGGTAACGGTGGACCATCAGGTATGGAGGTAACGGTGAATCATCAGGCATGGAGGTAACGGCGATCTTTCAGGTATGGAGGTAACGGTAGACCATCGGGTATGGAGGTAACGGTGGACCCATCAGGTATGGAGGTAACGGTGGATCATCAGGTATGGAGGTAACAGTTATTCTACAAATACAAGCGTCTAGTCCATCGCTCAATATTCATCCGTCATTCATTAAAGAATTCCCGCGTTCGTAATCCAAAGACCTAATTCATATAAAAGCATTTGGACCAAATTTACAGAATGAATCATGGTATGCACAAAACCAGGCTAGTTTCCTGCAAGATAGAAGAATGAAAGTAACGGTGGACCTTAATGTATGGAGGTAATGACGGTCTATCAGGTATGGGGGTAACGGAGATCCTTCAACGAATGGAGGTAACGGTGGTCCTTCAGGTATGGCGGAAACGGTGGTCCTAAAGATATGGAGGCAACGCGGGACCTTCAGTTATGAAGGTAAGGGCGACCATCCAAAAAAACGGGGGCAACGGTGGACCTTCAGGTGTGAAGGTTACGCTGCTCCTTCAAGGAACAGAAGCAACTGTGGCCCTTCAAGGAATGAAGGTAACGGTGGACCTTCAGGTATGGAGGTAACTGATGTCTTTCAATTATGGAGATATTAAAGGTGGTCCTTTCAGGAATGGAAGTAACGGTGGTCCTTCAGTTATGTGGATAACAATGGTCCTTCAAGGAATGGTGGTAATGGTGGGCCTCCAAACGCTGGTCCTTCAGTTATGTGGATAACAATGGTCGTTCAAGAATGGAGGTAACGGTGGTCCTTCCATTATGGAGGTAAGGGTGGTCCTTCAGTTATGGAGGTAACGTTTGAACTTCAGGTATATAAGTAACAGTGATTCTTGGAGTATGGAAGCGACGGTAGACCCCCAGGAATGGAAGTAACGGTGGTCCTTCCATTATGGAGGTAACGGTGACCCTTCAGTTATGGAGGTAATGATGGATCTTCAGTTATGTGGATAACAATGGTCCTTCAAGTAATGGAGGTAACGTTTGAACTTTAGGTATACAAGTAACGGTGATCCTTGGGGTACGGAAGCAACGGTAGAATTTCCAGGAATAGAGGTACCGGTAACGGTGATCCTTCGCGCAATATAGGAAACGGTAGTCCTTCAAGGAAGTTCTTCAACGACTGGTTATCGCTATGGCAGACCCGCTATCTGCCATGGTACGACTTTGTCAGACGAACCATGGCTGAGAATTATGCTACTCTAAAGAGAGAACATGGATCAGACAGTTATAAGACAGCAGTTGCCCATTTAACCCTATCTGGTCTGGGCGATTTGTGGTGTACCGCAGCCTGGGGGAGTGGGGGGGTGGGCGGAAAGTGCTCCTACATATTTTCGCTATCGCTAAGGCTAGAGGGTTGATACTTACCGCACTATATCTTTGGGTCGAGCTCTACATGAAAATGCAAAAAAATCCGCGAGACCGCCAAAAAAAGAGCATTTTGGGGGCGATTTTTTGGTCAGAAGACAGATACACTCGACCACAATGGCCAGGCACTGGCGAAGGTAAAAATCTGGGTAATCTTCATTGCTGATGTCAAAGGTGCATTGTAGGGTAGTTCTGGTCAGCAGAATCAGATTTGGCGTGATCAAAATTATATATATAGATACAAACATTATTCAAATCGGACAAAACATCTATTTCTCTGTCAGATGTACTGGCAAAAAAATAGCGGCCATCTTGGAAAATGGCGACCATTTTGAACTTTGGGCAGAGAAATGTCTTCCACCTTCATCCGTTGTCAATTATTTATGCGAAGATGTATTAGCCCAAACCTTTATTTGAAAATACATTCCTGAATGTAATATCCGCATAAATATGTAGACAGAAAACAAGCAATGAGCGGCCATTTTGGATTTATGCAAATTAAAAATTTTCCCTTGTCTACATCAATCTACATTTTTGATATGTTGTTCGGAATCACTTCAGATGTTATTTACCGCAAACCCCGTTTCAGTTGCAATTTTTTCTAGGTTTGGTGATTTTCTCGCTAGATTGACTGGACTACAGGAGTGGCCCATGTGGACCCCAAAACTTCTATGTCCATACCCTTTTCCCATAATTCCCTGTCTGCGCATGCGCAGAATGGTGACAACGACCGAACCACTAGTCCATGCGGATGCCCCCTCATATGTGCTTCACACTGATACCGCATACGACTCTATCGACCCACTAGGAGCTTACCTCGATCCCAAAACGTCTATTTCCATACCCTTTTCCCACAATACCCTGTTTGCGCATGCGCAGACTGGTGACAACGCCCGAAACACTAGTTCAGCCAGATGACCCCTCATGTGTGCTTCACATTAATACCTCACTCGATCCCATCGGCCCAACAGTGGCTTCCCTAGATCCTAAAACGTCTATTTCCATACACTTTGGCGACCGCGCATGCGCAGAATGACGCTATTCCAACCCCATCCCCAGCCCATCAGATGCCCCCTCACATAAGCTTCACATTGATACCTCATATGACCCTATCGGACCATTAGTGGCTCCCCTAGCTTCAAAACGTGTATTTCCATAAGCTGGGTCCATCGCGCATGCGCAGTATGCCGCTATTTCAACCCCACGCCCCACCCATCAGATGCCCCTTCACATAAGCTTCACAATGATACCTCATACGACCCGATCGGACCATCCATGCCCCATACAGGCATTTTCTCGAATAGCTTTAATATGCAAATATTCGAATCAGGTGGAGCTGGGCAATGATATAATGTGCTAATTACCCTGCACATGTCGTGTTGTGGGGAGAAAAAATTCTTTACATATTGAAATAAATGTTATACCAATAAAAAGCCTGATGTGTTGTCTTCCACTGTGTGAAATTTCATGTAAAACTGACAATTACTTTACGTTTTAACGTAATTTAAATTGCGCGCATATTATGGTTTGTCACTCACTTGGCGACAGGGCGCCCATTGTTTCAGTATGCCGGCTCAACGCTACCGTCTCGGGCAAGCGGAGAAATCCCCGCTCGAGTGAAATACCGGGAAAAACACCCTTCATTCATTTTGGTCGCGCCGTGCCAGTTTGCATATTATCCAATAAAAAAATGGCTTATAACCTTCTCTGGACGATATTGAACCAATCAGAGACGGGAACTTTCCGAATGTTCGGGACTTTCGGCGCCATTTTGTTTTATTTCGTTCTGCTAAATTTTCCCTTATGTTTCGTTAGCTGCAACTTGAAAAGTTTTCGGCCGATTACGAAGTTCCCAATATCATTTTGTAGGAAATTTAGTTGACTTTAATTTAAATGTAGTAAAGAAACAGTTGAAATGGAATTCACAGCGCGCCTCCCTGTCAAAGTGGATAGGGTCGCAAAGGTCGAGACGAAATTCTGTCGAGTTCCGACACTGAGGGCACTCGCGGGAAACTTTATCAGGTACGTATGAATATGCTGTCTCTTGTGACATAAAGGCTGGTCTTATGAAAATACACCGTAATTGGAATTCTCGTGAGTTGTTCATTAAATATTGCTAACGGACTATGAACAGAATTTTGACAAAAGATAATAACACCAAAACACGTAATGCCATCTTCCCCATGACTTGCGATAAAACCGAAAATGAACTCGCCCGGCACATAACAGTGACACCAGACTGAAATTCCGGGACAGTTCATTTCGGTACACCACAGGGTGGACAGGTTTGCACTCTGGCTATGAATACACTACAACTCAGCAGGTTTCCTGTATTATGATTATCAGTACTACAATAACATACATTATGAAATGATTAATTTAATATCATTATAATTCAAGCATACGTGTACATTGGGTTAGCATAAAGAAATAATAATAAAAAAACATACAAATTACACTTAGCAGATGTACAAGACATAGCCATAATATTTGTTTAAAAAGTATTTATAAACTGTAGATTTAAATATAGACACAATGGCACATGTAGGAGAGACTGGAGTTGAAGGGGGGTGGGAGGGGGGGGCGGGTTGGGTGCTACAAAGGTTGACTTTGTCATGATTTTGTTATTTCAATATTTATGAGACAGCCTTTTCGATGGCAACAAGTTTGATATGACTTGATCATGAGGACGACTAATAAGTGAAGTGACACTCTGTGCTAGATTATGTTTTGTGTGGTTTACGTTTTTCTTTTAACTCCATTAAAATCCATCTATTTGTTGTCTGACATCACAGGATATCTAGCACCTGGTGATTTTGGACAGTCATATCTAATAAAAAAACTTAACAAAACTTAACAAAATGATTAACTTGCAAATATGTGATACATTTATTCTTTTCTGTTTTATTTAGATCACAGAACCATAGACCTGCGGTACATGTAGTTTGTACAGCAACAAACAGGGACATGCTGGAAAACTTATTCAGTGTTCGCAACATCAGTGGAGCACGTGTCCTGCCTCGTTTATATGACTATTGCATTGAAAATAATTTCATCACATCCAATGTTTCCCTGAAGCCTTTCTGGAAGCGAATTGTCACATTGGAGCAGAAATTTATGTCTTTAAGAAAGGCGCATAATTCAAGATGTGAGCGTGAGGGAAGCCACCAGCATGAACAATTGACACATTTCTTGGATCAGCCTTTTTACCGGTCGCTGCAGCAGCACACTCCTATTTCTCCAAGTGTCCATGTTCCATCTCCAAGTGCAAGTCCGCAAGATATATTTACATCTCCGGCTGGTCCGGCAAGTTCACCTTGTCATCGTATGAACTTGGAAACCCCCCATACTGACAGCGCCGCATCTACAAGCAGTTCCGTTGGTATCCAGGTCGCCAGTCCTCAAATAAAAACAGAGGGACAGCTCAAAAGAATTGAAAGGAAAGCAAGGCGGCGTATTAACTTTCACGAAGAAAAAATTAACAAACTCAAACAGAAGTTGGACGGCAAAAACACTGAAATGGAAGAGCTGGAAATAAAGAGAAGAAAAACGGTTGTGTCACTAAAGGAGAAATGTTTGAAAGTCATTGAACTGAACAATACATGCAAGCAACTGTCGACCGACAACAAAAAGTACTCCAGAATGTTCCAACACAACGATAGTGGTAGTGAAGATGAAAACCAAACAGTGATCGAGTTACTGGATGAAAATGCTGAACTTAAACGTAAAAATGAAGTATTGAGTAACAGCTTGACGAGTGAAAAAAAGAAAATGAGGAATCTGCAGAAAAAGGTGTCAAAGCTAAAAACAAATGAAAAGGACACGCGGTCTAGTGTACAGGAGCTTTGTGGGAAATTAGTTTCCGGGGAGGATGGTGCAGAGTGTGTTAAAAATATCTGCAAAACTGTATCTGCTTTACATGGTGACAAGGCATTGTTGAAGGTTTTGACGGAAGCTGTTAGCAGCAAAATCAGCACAAAAACGAACAATCACGCTTACTCGGATCACATCACGTTATTGATGATAGAACTGCAAAATCTGGGTGTGTCCCAGACTGTTGTTGGACAAGTTGCCAGTTGTTGTTCGTTACATCTGTGCGGTCGCGAGTTGGACAACATTGTTTCTCGCCGTACAGCTGGCGCATGGTCCGAAGAGGTGGAATTTTGTCAGATGTACAAGTGGCGTTGGAACTCGAAACAAATGCTTCCCGTGGATTACGAGTTGGCCAGGACACCACTACAAGACGCGGTACAGAACATGTTTCCACAGTGTGGGGAATACGCGACACTTCAGGTCACGTAAAATATTTACAGTCACGGATAGGATGGTTACCAAATCACACAGCTGACGAGCAGAGTAAACATATCGTTCAACAGTTGTCTGGATTCCGCGAACTCCTGGATTGTATGAACTTGTCTCATGACCAGCAGCTGTCAGTCGCACATGTAGTAGAATTTATCGGTGATCATGTAAATGACAAATTGCACAGGAATTTGGAACGCGAACACCTCCTTGCTGTCCAAAATTTGGTTGACCAAGGTGACATCGGTGATCGGGAACGCGAACGACTTAAGTTTGTATACAAATCGGCTTGTCAACAACATTCGTGTGCGAAAGCGAGTCGATCCTTCTTTGAAGGTATGCAGAAACTGGAACCGGCTGATTTGGGGGAATCAATAGGCAAGTACGGGCTGAAGCAAAAGAAAGGTTGTACTTATGAAGCTGCCAGTTCAAAGGTAATAGAGTTTGCTAGCTCACAGCTATCACCTGATTATGCCAACACCTCTTCGACCGATTATAACTGGGCAGACGTCTACCATGGCTGGTGTGAAGCAAATGGAAAACTTTATGCAAGAATTGGTTATGTGAACAAGAATCGGCATTATCGTCACGAGTATGAAGCACGCAAAATCGTCGAAACAACTGAATCAATCATATCGTTCTATGCCAGCAGACGATCAACAAGAGATGACCTCAACAGCCATCAGACATTGAGAAATAAAGATCAAGTCGTTTATGAGGCACTACAAAATGATGAAGTCCGAGCCCAGCTAGTGGCAGCAGATGCCATGCGCTATGCATTCTACTCCCCGTTCCTGGTGATGGTGAAATCAGATGAAGTTGATGTGCTGGAAATTGGTCAGCATATTCGTGCAGCACACGCATTTCTTAACGATGTTGCCAATGATGAAGAAAGGGCAACTGCTGTACTTCAAGGGAGAATAGTCCTCTATGGTGGAGAATTCAGAGACGACTTCACCAAGCCAGTTGGAGTAAGCGTGTACGGTGACGGTGTTATTCCAAGATCCATCCAGTATCTCCAGGCTGGCTGTGCCTCTTCTGCTGAAGGGTTGCGGACAATTTCATCGGAATATTTTGAGGGAGGACAGTATTCGGATCCAACTCTCCACATGGTGTCTGTGTTGAGCGGTCATGAACCCCACACAGACCGTAACGAGGGAAATTTTGGTCAACTCAGCCAACAGTTGAGAAAGGAACCAACTGCAAGGTTACAAACTGTGACTAGTAAAGTGGCCATGAGGGCAAATCAAACAGTAAATGCTGCCCGTGAGGATCCTAGATTGACAAAGTGCTTGAAAGCTACAAGGCAGTTAGAAAGACGTGAGAGCTCAGTGACAATAAAAACTCAGTTAGCTAACTTAGCAGAGGCAAATGAACCACATCTGCAGAACATAAGAGACACACTAACACGAAGACAAACCAAACGGACAGAGAAGGAAATCAATATCAGACTGCAGGTTGAAACAGATGGACAATTGCAGTCACAAAATGATGTGAAACATTTGTGTCAAAAATACAAAAGGACAGAACTGAAAAGTGTTTTGTGGAAACACATTCAATATATGAAATCACAGAATGTAGAAATTTCTGCACAGAACAAGTCTTTATTCATGGCTTCTAAGGAAGGCAAACAACTTACATGTGATCAATTAATCCACAATGTTCAACGTATTGTCAGACTTCTTAGTAACAGTGACATGCAGGAAGGCACTTCTCCTGACGACGGTTCTTCGAACCATGATTCTTCGATCCATGATTCTTCAGATGACTCTTCATCAAATCTTGATGAGCACGAACAGGCCATCTCTGAGGATAGCAATGATGATGATTCCGATGACAGTTCTGAATTCACATTCAAGGATGTGACAGTTGATAGTTGTGTCAGTGTAGCTTTTGTTGACCGATGGTATCCCGGTTTCATCGTTCGTATCTGTGATGAGGAGACTGCTGTAGTTAACTTCATGCATCCTGTCAAACCTGCTCTGAGTTGTTGCTTCTTTCAGTGGCCTCGACATAAGGATGAGGTGACAGTTTCTTGTAAAGCAGTGTTGACCTCTAACATAGACATGTCCCCACAAGGTAGCTCTATGAGGCTTTGGGAATTGTCTCCCAGAGATATGCGACAGATTAGTCGAAAGTTTGCCAGCTGATTTTCATGACTGACTGTTCAATGCTGTTGTTCTGCTGTTATCTGAAACAGAGTTGTCATAATACTTGTATGCATTTACTTTGTTTTGTAGACAAAGTATTCACATTGCTGAAATGTTGCTAAGTATCGCGTTTGATATTGTATCATGTATATGGTGCATATGAACCCCCGAGTTGACGAAAGGGCAATTTGCCTCTGACATGTATCACTGTCTAGATTCTCCGATGGGAAAATCGGTTTTGTACTAATTCCTGTTTACTCACCACTACAATCTCATATTTTATAAGATATGACTTGTGTATGGTTTGGATGATCCCATGATCTAATCCGCAAATTTATGAACCCGCTACCAACCAACTGTATCCTTGTATGTTGCTGGACAGGAGATTTGTTGTGGCGCACACAGGATGTGATACCAAACATGTTTTCCCATCGGAGAATCTAGACAGTGTGTATGTAAAGATATAGACAAACATGATGTGTAATAATAATAATCATTCAATTGACGAAATATGTATATATATTCATGTAACAACTGACCAAGACACGTATGTGGTATGGACTGTTTTGTGGCGATTTGTGTTAGCCAGCCTTTGCATTGGGATGTAGGAAATATTGACCGATTGATGTTTCAGCTAAACATGAATGGTCCGATAATGTATCCAAATATATCCCCAATATGTACATCATGTAGTAAAATGTTAGGGCAGCTGTTTATAGAAATTGAAATATATACAGAGTGAAGTTACTATTTAAGCTGATGTGAATTGTTCAGTTATAGAAGTGAATATGTTATAATTATATATTATATTTGTATATTATGTGTGCTGCATTATAACCATGAGCAGATACATGATGACTGCTGACTGTATATGGGTATAAGCCATGCAGTGCAGGACCTAAAATTTGAAAATCGAACTCTCTCTCTCCTTCAATTTGTAAGTCTTATTGGTAGCTCTGCTCTTAAGATTTCATATTATTAATTTCCATTATGCAATATTTTATGTTTATTTTATTAATAGTAAATACTAACTTCAGTACACCAATTTTAAGTTTTACCAATAGCTTCAGCCCAGCATTGCTACCATGATTTCTTGTTCTGTGTTTCCTGTTACCAAAAGCTCATTTGGCCCCACCCCCTGGAGATCCTGGATCTAGAGGGTGGTTTCTGTAACAGGAAGTGGTATACAAGTAAAAAGAAAGCCAAGTGTTTATGCAAATACAGAATAACTTGTCTTGTTTAATAATATTTCATCTAGAAAGCCTAACTCAACACGGTTTCCCTTCCATTAGTCAAGAACACTGTATGCCCTGTAAGGAGTTACCTGCCCTTGATGATTTATGAATTATTATTCACCCCAAAAATTTCATTTTACAGTTTAATTCATAATTGTTGCCATTTGTGGATGGGCAGCATAATTTGTCACCATTTAGTTCAATCAGATACCATTAGGAAGTCTAAAATTTAACATATTATGTGCCTTGAATGGTGAATTATGACAAAACTTCATTTTCACACGGGGTTATCTCCCCTGGATTTAAAAAAAAAATAATTAATTTCACTAAATTACATATATATATATCTTTTTTATTCAATATTTTCATAGATATACTTCTAGAGACTGAATATCTTCCATTTGTCTAACTTTATTTGTTTCTTACTTTAAAAGTTTATGAATGGCCATGTCCCCACCAAATGCCAAAAATGGCGAAATTAGCGTTTTTGTCCGATTTTAAATCGGTGAATATCAGAAAGTTTTGCTATAACAGATATCAAATTATGTACATCTGTTAAGTACATGTTGTTGAATATTTTGAGAGAAAAAGGTTTTATTTAAGTGAAAAATGAGCAAAATTGCAATGCTCAAAAATGGCCAAATGGTTGCCCGTCTCTAAATCAGGAAAGATAAACAGACATCTGGCAAAAATCACAAAAGGACATCAAGAGTTACCTCCCCTAAATTGAAACCCTTCTGTGTTGAGGTAGTTTTGTCAAAATACTCGCTTCTGATTGGCTGTCTATGACGTCACATGCAAATTTTTGAGACCAATGGAACCTTTTTTAGCCTTATACTTCTACTAACGTTATCCCATCATCTTGCACCAATGATCCTGTCGCTTGAGTGAGTGAGTGAGTGAATAGAATTTAACATCGCTTTCAACAATATTTCAGCTATGTCACGACGAACCAACTAAGCACCACCCAGCCCAGTTGTGTTCCTGCTACTTCAGAGAAGAATCTTTGAAGCTGCATGGAACAAGACACCCTCCATAAACCCTATAAAGTCTTCCACTGTCCCCTCAATCAAGACAGACAATTTAGTCTCGCTGAAATAAAAACACAACAATCCTCTTGTATCTTAAGAACAATGTCGTCGAAAACCTATAAAGCCGTAAAGATGGTGAAAGGGATATGGTAAAAAAGAATTCATAGTACAAAAAATATATCTAGCTCCCCAATCTCTTGTTCTTTTTTATCCACAACAATTCATTGTCAATTTATTCTTCTTTCTTTTCCTGAGGTGTCACAAGGCTCAAAATTTGTTTATTTTCTTTCAAAATATATATATTTTTTTAAATCAACCAATGAAATATAGCCATAAAAAAAATATCATTGACCGCACGTTAACAACTTGAACTCAGCCAATTAAATATTGAATGACTATGGCACTTAACGGGCTGTAAACAGGTCAAATATACTTCTCTCCCGCGACACAAAGTTTCTGACTCATTCCTGCAGCGCAAGTACAAATAATAGCCCCAATTCATGTCACTATCTTCCTATCACATTCAAATGTTGAAAATGACAGAAGTGCAAGAAACGCTTCAATGCGAATGCACCGCTAATAACATGAACACGTATCGATATGTCGTAAAAAAGAAGGTGTCATCAGCTAGTGGGCAGGACTAACACACATTGTCAAGCTCCATCTCGGTTACTCCAACAGCTTACGACGCCGTGCATGCGTATTGGAGGGTTTCTTGCAATTTTTCAACATTTGGACGTGATAGGAAGATAGTGACATGACTTAGTGCTATTTACATGTACTTGCGCTGCAGGAATTCTGTTAGATACAATGACGTCACTGGGGGATTTTCCGCCCTCTGAAATGCTTGATTTTAACACAGAGGTAAATGGAAAAAACTTCCAAAAAGTATAGTTCAGCATCCATTTTAGCATGATAATTTGAAGAGATGTACTATCTTTCCCTTCGCCAAGTTATAGAAATTTATCTCAAGTTTGAGCTAAGATTTTTAGTAAAACCCTGCTACGCCCCAATGAGGCCTAGGTTAAAAATCCCCCATTTGCGCGGCTGGCAATTACGGCACCGTAACTTGATGACTATACTTACGTAAACTACCAAGGACGTCTCTGTCAGTGAGAAAATCTGATGAAACGAGGCGAAATACAAGACCCGCCTTCCCTCCTGCACATGTTCAGTTTAGCAGACAACCGAGCTATGATAGCACTCCATCTCCCACATATCATTTAGGTGTGGAATGCACCCTTAGTATTGAATAAGTAACAGTCGGAACAGGCCAAAATTGCCGTGAGCGCTAGCGCCTCCTTGCGACCGAAATCGGCATTACGAATAGGGCAAAATGTGGACTGACAAAACAACCGATCTTTTGTTTAGAACCGCCGTTACTTCCGTTGTATCTAAGAGAATGAGCCAGATACTTTGTGTCGGGGGAGAGAAGCATATTTGACCTGTTTACAACCATTAAATGCCATAGTCATTATACATTTTTGTCATGTTTGGCCAAGAACGCTAATGAATGTCTGTCGTGGCTATATCAACAGTACCCGAAGTGCTACCTCCCACTCAGAGGAAAATCCTGTTCTCAGGAAAAAGCCTTTGTCAGGACAGTGGCTCACTGCAGGGCTAATGACAGGACAATGAAGCCCTCCTGCAACCAGTGGGGTAAGTGGCTGAGTGGTGGAGAGCTGTCAATAAAGCTCTCCAACTGACTCAGACCATGGAGCCTAAATTGTCCATGCTCAGACTAAGTTATTATGGGGCATTTTGTTTACCCATTAGGCACTTCTGATAATATATAATTTAAATTAATTGGTTTGTATATATTGATTGCTGAGCATGGCAAGTTAAACTTAAAGTTCATAGGAAGTAGTCCATAGTTTCGGATTATTGGTCCCTCAAAAATATTTATACATCAGAGCGCCCGGGTCTGACCACATGATAATTATTCTTCTCTTTTCGATAACCAGTATTTATAGTACTAAGCTTCTAGGTACTACCATTCCTTCAAAATGACATATATGCGGAGGGGTGGCTCGATTGAGCTATATGGCGGATCGGGTCGCGAAGTCAACCTTCGTCAGCCTCAGTTTCGTACGTTTTTAAGATGTTTAAAATAGGATAATGTTGCATATGGGGTATGTGACAAAAATCGGCATGGTCGACCCCATATTTTGAATAGCTTTTTTATCTTGCCTCCAGACGGGGAACACTGAGGAGAAATCTTGTGGCAATCGATTGTCAAGATTTCTCAAGGAAGTGAACAAAATATGGCGTATTTTGGGTCATTTTAATAGATTTTCCAGAAAATTTAGAGTATGTTCCGAGGGAAGAAAATTTATCTCGGGTTAAATTCGCATAACTGGCTTATATATCAAATTAATGGTATGAGCATTGACATGAAGAAAGTATGTACTTTTGTATGGGTTTTCTGCATGGTTTGGCAACTCGGAAAGACGGAAGGGCTATACCGAGGGTCTATTTCCAGCAACGAGCCTGGGTCTACTGTGGACTGCACCCTTAAATTAATTTAACGTTGGCTGAAGACAACGTAAAGTTTAAATTAATTTAATATTGGCTGAAGAGAACGTAGAGTTTAAATTAATTTGACATTTACTGACGAAATAACAAATTGATTGAAAAAAAAATATCTAAAAAGCAATTTGTTCTGATTTATTTGACAAACCCAAGGTTGATTGTTAAAACTATACTCTACATTGAAATATATCCATGCAAATTCGCCATGTACATGTATGTTATATTTAGACTACCAGAGAATGTGGTAATACGTGTAATGCATACACAATGTTTTAGATATAAAAAAAAACATTGTCTTGCATTTATTTTGAAAACTTGCTACCTGCCACTCAGAGGAAAATCATGTTCTCAGGAAAAAGCCTTTGTCAGGACAGTGGCTCACTGCAGGGCTAATGACAGGACGTTGAAGCTCTGCTGTTGCCAGTGGAGTGAGCAGCTGAGTGGTGAAGAGTGGCCAATAAAGCTCTCCCACTGTCAGACTCAGACCATGGAGCCTATATTTTCCATGCTCAACTTAGTTATTATGAGATATTTTGTTCACCAACTTCTGATAATATATAATTCAAATTAATTGATTTGTATATATGGATTGCTGAACATGGCAAGTTAAACGTAAAGTTTAAATTAATTTAACATGGGCTGAATAGAACGTAAAGTTTAGATTAATTTAACATTGGCTGAAGAAGTAACACATTTATTGAAAAAATAAAAATAATCTAAAAAGCAAGTTGTCCTAAATTATTTGTCAAACCCAGGGTTGATTGTTAAACTACATTGAATCATATCCATGCAAACCCAGCATGTATGTTATACTACAAGAGATTGTAGTAATATGTATAATGACCACACATAATGTAATTGTTATAGATATAACAAAATATTGTCTTACATTTATTTTGGAAAGTTGATGCGAAATTAATTAACCAATCCAATTATTCATACATTGCCAGTATTTTATATGTATGTAAAGAAAATTCAGCCCTTCGAGGCATCAGATGTGCCCACTCATCTCATCCCCTCAGAAGACAAGTGTCATTACTGCTCAGAGCCCTTGTCGGAGCCCAAAGTCATCAGTCGTCGAGCGAAAATCGTTCATAATGGCAACAAACCTTTAATAATTATTTATATTTGTATCACATAATTATTTATTTAGTACCAGTATCTTAGTTAAAATTAAAAGTTGGGGGGAGGGGGATAAAATCTTTTATTCTACTTTAACAACGTTTATTTGTTCTTCTTTGTCAGTGCGTGATATTTTATATTTTTAACAGGCAATTCATTTAGTACAAGTATCTTAGTCAAAATTAAGGGGTGGCGGGGGTGAATAAAATCTTTTTATTTTATTTCACTACTGTTTGTTCTTCTTTGTCAATACTTGACAGTTTAGATTTTTAGGTAGCTTGTATTTGGTACAATTTAAGGCTGGGAATAAAATAATTTATTTTGTCTTTACTACTTGTTTTCTTGTTTGCAAACGTGGCCTGAGAAAGCAGCGAAATAGCTTTAATATTTTCTGAATGTAAATTGTTCTGAAAATACCCCCCCGGAGATCAGAAGAGTAAACTTTAGCAATTCATGGTCGGAGTTGAGCAATGGTTGAATAGGTAGATCTTCTGTTCCAGTCCACTGAACAGCTTGTGGTGGCCTCAGCTAAGCACTAGACAATGCTCCCAATGTCGTTCCATTTCAGTGAGCAGAGAGCTGTCTGCCTGATGCCTGGCTGTGTTTAGCCTATGCTATAACATACTGTCCTGAGAACGGCTTTTTCCTGAGAACGGAAGATAGTACTTCGGTAGCATACACTGAGTTGCATATATGTGACTAGGGGTCTGAAGATATGATATCATTACGAACCGTCATGGCTGTAACAACAACAACAATTATTCAATACAAAGGAAATTAGACTCCTCCAGCCGATGGTTTCGGCAAGCTAATGATAAATCTATTAGTTATCACTCTGAAACATGCGTTGGGATAAAAATGAGGTCTGCCTCAACTCAATCTAGACTTCACAAACCTTGTTGTTGTTGTTCTTTATCTGTAAATCCACCGATGGGTATTATTAGTCCCTGGTGCTGTATAAAAAAAAAATCACGAGGCGGTATACCTCCAAATGCTTTTTGTTCTCTTAAACTTGAGACATCAGACAGTTGGCGGAGCTCAATCCCTCAATACGTATAGTAATAATACCTTGACCGAAATTTAGAGTCGAACAATCTGCCCCATTTGATAGTACTCGCCGCAACGGATGTACATTTCGCGCGCTAACAGTTGCCGAAACGAAAATTAAACACTATAACTGGAGTGGACACGGCTGCCAAAGATATTGACTGCACTGAAGCTTATCTTTCATCATTCATTCAGGAATCGTTTACAGCGAAAAGGGATACCAGTTCTCATGACAATAACTTTTTCGAACGGGAAACTTAGAGACACACCCCCTATTATATGTAACGGCTAGAGCCATAGCGAATACGAAAGGCGAAAGCTGTTGTGCTCGTGACATTTTACATTTCGTTAAACCGTTTTAATTCCTATTACCAGCAGGACTACGGAGCTGCAGCCAGTCAGAAGCACATGTCCGAAATTTGCAAATCGAAATTCCTACTGTCGCCTATCCAGTAACTAACCATTAAAAAACTCGTTGATCGAGAACTGAACACAGAGCTTAGCGCACTGGAGAGAGAGAGAGAAGAAAACAAACACTTTGATCTTGACGTGGGTGATACCAGCTGTCATAAAAACATCCAACTTACTCAGCTATATGGATCGGCTGTCGGCGTTCAGATGTTGGACCACAGGCGGTTGTTTACACTCACAGTATTAGTATACCGGTGCCAACATATATACGCATGCAAATTAATGGCGCGATTTCACTTGACTGTGTCAGCGTAGATGAGTTAATTTTGACCTACTAACAAGTGAACAAAAGATAGCAAACTGTTTGGAAAAGGTCCAGATGAACGTTCTGACACTGGGGCTTGTTACCATTGTTAACTTGGTAATTATATGCTGATTTGGGGGGGTGGTCTGATGTCTTGAAAGGCATGCAGGGTTAAAAAGAAAATAAATAACCTGCCGTTTTCGTTCAGTTACCCCACGAGCCTTTCCGACCCCTTCCCCTTCATCATTTTGCTGTTTGGAAAGTCCTATTCGACTGATTTGAAATTCATCGAGCGGGCAAATCAGATGTCGTTTTCAACACATTACACTGCGTGTTCCAATCGCGAACACTCCACTGCTTTTAGAGTCTGTAGATCCTGTTATGAAGGGCTGTTCACGACATGATTCGTCAACCATCTACGCGCTGAACACAGGAACGACGTGCTAAACTTGATAACAAATCAATTATGATTCTGTATTTTCATCACCAGTGTTCAAACTAGTTCTTTTTACGCGTCAAGTAAGGACACCGCATGGGCCGTTCGCGCCATAAATCGTCAACAATTACGCGTCACACAAGAATGACGTGCTAAATTTTACAGCGTAAACTTGATAACCAACCGATAATAATTCTACATTCTTATCGTCAATATTCAAACTACTTATTTTACGCGTCAAATAAAGAAATCCACCTTTAACGCGTAACTTTAGATACAACGTACAGAGCAATCGTTCAATCTTCACAGTTGTTTCGGAGATCTTCAACAAAGCGGCGAATAATAACCCAATATAGTCTATCCACCTGACCCGAAGATACACATGTAGTCCTCTAACTCAAGGAGTTAAAAAATATATAGTGGAGGGAGGCGTCTCTTCCCTCGCCTGCGCATACCTCGAAAGAGCATTGGCATGGAAGAGCAAAATTATGATGAAAATGATTAAATTAAATTGGCCAGTCTGTTATACCTCGATACCGACAGATATCTTCACGATCGCTAAAGACCAGAAATAAATATATGAAAGTCAGTAGTAATCATATCATATTCATATATCGTTTTGTTGTTGTTGTTATTTTGCTGATTGATATTTCCGAGTTACGGTTACATCTGTGTCTAATTTCATGCATCAGACAGCACCAGACGTCTTTTATCCTGTCTTCCTTGAGACCTGTGGCCTTTACATTTCGGTTGTTTGATATTTCAAACAGCTATGCTGGTTATTAAAGTGAAACGGCAACGCAAGTGAAACATGCCACAAACCTCAAATAGCTGTATCCTTACGTCTATGAGACATGTTTTCATGGAAAAATAGGGGATGAAACATGTAGCATTATGAACATCTCACATGTTATCCATCTCATAATGAAACGCTAAACATTTTGGTATTTTAGCCTTAATGACCTAACAAACAAGCAAGAATGGAGCTGAAACAAGTCCTTGACCATGTGAAATGATTTTCCCTCTCTAACTAATATGCTCGGAGAAAATAAGCACTTTTCTAAGCGCATATCAGTGATTTGTTCATACGGCACAAGTTTATGCCTGAACGGTTTTTGAACACATTTCTTTAGGCATCGTCAACGTGGTGAGGTTTTGAGCACACGTTTTACAGTACGATACACCTCCAAAGCGGGGAACATTCCCAAATTGGGAAACATATTTCCTGAACTGGAAAACTTTGACAAATACGGTTGTGCATTCATAAATTGCAAACAACACAAGTATTATTCTCAAATGCCATCTAAATAAGCAAGTTTAGTATTGTTTCATAATACAGAATAATTATTTGTTCTCTTTATAGTTTCAATTGTTCAAATGATGCTATTATGAAATATGGATGCTAAATTTCTCAGTCACTGCATTTCTCTGCACACTGACCATCCACACAAAGATAGCTCACTTTTGACCCTGCTATCACATGATCAGTGTCATGATCGTTAGCCATTGTTAGCCCGAGATATCCCAGTCTCTATATGATGGTTCCCTGAAATGGAACCATAATAAGAAAAATAATTATCCTGTATAATGAAACAGTACTAAATTGGAGGATATTTGAGTATAATATTTGTGCTGTTTGCAATTTATGAATGAACAACCATATTTGCCAAAGATTTCCTGTTCAGAAAATATGTTTCCCAATTTGGGAATGTTCGCTATTTTGGAAAGATTTTCTGTTCAGGAAATATATTTCCCAATTTGGGAATGTTCCCCATGGAGTTGTACCGCACTGTTTTAAGTACATCACTCACAACATGTTCATGATTTCAATACATTTCTTGTCACACCAGTGTCATAATGTTCAGGTTCTCAAAACTGTTGTTAAAACACTGGAGTCATTCCTGTTCAGGTCGGGGCCAACAGGCGGTGGTTCTCATCAATGTCAACATATTCAGGTTTTAACTCCTCAATACCAACATTGACATTGATGTGTTAAAACCTGAACATTTCTGTGTTAAACATGCAACATGCATCAGCGTTAACAGATCGTGTTTTCGTAAGTTTGTTAAAAGGCAAGTGCCATTATGTTAAGATTTCAACACGTCAGTATCATGACGTTTCAGTTTTAACACATCAATGTCAAGGTTTTAACACATGAATGTCAACATGTTGTAGTTTTAACATATCAATGTCAGCATGTTGTAGTTTTAACACATCAATGTCAACATGTTGTAGTTTTAACATATCAATGTAAGCATGTTGTAGTTTTAACACATCAATGTCAACATGTTGTAGTTTTAACACATCAATGTCAACATGTTGTAGTTTTAACACATCAATGTCAGCATGTTGTAGTTTTAACACATCAATGTCAGCATGTCGTAGTTTTAACACATCAATGTCAGCATGTTGTAGTTTTAACACATCAATGTCATCATGGTCAGATTTTAAACGCATCATCATAAACATATTCAGGTTTTCAACACACTGCCACATCGGCTTTTCTCACATCTGCTTCAAGATGTGTACGGTATTACGTTTGATGTTTTAGAGGTGGATATCAGCAGTATAAGGGCGATATCTGGTGGAGTGAAACACGGATGGTGGAGGATGTAACTGATGACGCCACATCCGGTCAAGGTTACGTGGATGTGAAGATCACTTCCGTCCCGGTGATAACCCTGCGGTGAAAAAAGGCGTACATGCATAGCGTACATGGTGTCGTGAAGAAGATGGGGTCGTGGAGTGCAGGTCCTCGTGTTTATATGACGTCACCCAGAGTCACGAAATATAATGTAAATCACATGGTCAGGATGGAATAGAATATCATCTTGAGTAAGCAACATTCGAGTGTTGATGGAATACGTATGAAGCAAACAGTTCTTCATATGGCGGTTATTTCACTGAAATTCGGTCACGCGGTATTCGAATGGCACGTGATCATATACAAAATCGTTTTATTTCACCTTTTTTCTCTCAACCTATTTTTCTTAGTAAAGGATGAGAAGTAAAGAGAAAAGACAAGACTGCAAAAGAAGTGGAAACATGGGCATCTTGTAATTCCGTCAAAATGGAATTCATGAAATAGGGTTTCGTTTTAAGGAAAAAAAGATCAAAGTGATCAATTTTGGTCAAACGGGATGTAAAAATTAGTGAACTATGGCCTCGTTTTGGAGACAGCCACGTTACCATAGTAAAATAGGTCCAAATGACTAACTTACATATAAGGGAAATTGTGGGAAACCAAGGTCCCTGTTTCAGAAAGAGCTGAACAACAATAGGGTTCTTCTCCTAGACAGGTGCAATATGCACAACAAAGGACCGGACTTGGTTTATTGAGAATTTGACCCCCATGAGGAGCGGTTTGGTGTGCCAAAATATCATATAGAAATGAACTTTTCCGTTAGCATAAAGTATATTATCCTAGAGTTGGTCTGGATATTTTCCAATCCCTGAATCTTATGCTTTTTAGATAACGGTATCTTGAAATTGTGGATTTGTGCGAATCCGTCTTCTTCGAGGTGAAAACAGTACCCGTTTCTCTCTGTAAACATATGAAGCCGTTTTGGGGCAACAACGAACAATACTTCAGGGTAAAAGTTACCTTGGTTGGCTCACCTTGGTTATGGCCTGGGTAAATATGTTTACGGAGAGAAAAGTATGCTCTTTTCATCTCGAAATACAAGTAGACGATTTTGCACAACTCACTGCTTCCAAGATGCTTTCATTACAAACCATAAGATCCAGGGCCTGGATAATACTCACCATCCGACAAGATACTTTCTTGTAAAATTTTCTTTCTTATGTGATATTTCATATTGGCAGGCCAAACCGCACCTCGTGAGGATCAAATCATCACTAAACCGCACAAGGTCCTTCGCGACAAACAAAGTGGGTAAATGAAGAAATTGACAAAAATATAAGGCATCCCTACGAAGACAAATTATGCATTTTTATTCAACTTTCCGCTGTTTTTAAGGTCCAATGAAGTCCCGCTACATAAACAAATAAACGATATAAACATGTACTCTCATTCTAGACTTTATAGCCTTCTAAACCGTCAGTGTAATATCCTCTGATTGCACTGTGTAGAAAAACGCGGTGTACATGCGCATTCGCACTGAATCGATTATGATTGACACTGGGAGCATGTATCTGCATACGAGAGAGATGGGAAATGTATACAGTATATATTGCAAAATAATTAACAAGCTGTTTGCTAAATAATTTCACAAGAATACAGATCATGTTTACTTGCGCCATGCTGAGCCCTCGCCGTACCCTTTTCAGGCGGACGATGCTGATTGGTCGAGAGCCATGCACACAAAAGCTGCGCACCTTGATTTACACCCCGGTGCAACCAGAGTATATCTGACAGCAGGAGATATACAACCTGACGCCATGAGAATGGTATCAGCAGACTTTGATTTCTTTGCCTTCTTGTGTGTAAAAATAATATTTCACTATCTTGGCATAAAAATCTAGATAAAACTTTCCACAGTTTAAACGTTTTACTAATGATCAATACCCCAGTGCCCTAGAGTGGAAATATTTAGGCCTGGCAAATTTTGTTATGGGAACCACCTTAATAACAGCCCATTGCCCTTGTTATCACCTTTTTACTCTATCTGGTCTGGAGTACACTCCGCCCCCGCCCCCGCCCCCCTCGGCGTTGGTTTTTTTGCTCCAATCTCCGGAACGACAAACAATTGAAAGCTGAAACTTCGTGGGGTCAATTTGAGCCTATTAGCAGGAGCCCTTAGCAGAGGGTCATAGGTTAATTTAAAATGGCGGTCATGTGGGGGTACCAGAAAAGTGATATTTTCGCAAAAATTACACAAAAATTCAGCATGTTGATTCAACGCGGTTCTATGCCTTTTGAGAAAAGCTGCGGTACACTCCAAATCGCCCAGGCCAAATGGGGTTAAAGGGCGATGACTAGGGCGTATCAACCATAACCTGTTTTCAAGTGGTGTATGCAGAAATATGTTGCCATTTTCAGTGACCGTTCAGTTTATGTAATGCTCCACAACCGTTCCTGTCCAAAATGAATGTTGTTAATATAGACCACCATAGCGGTCAATTCAATCTCTGAATAGGCATTATACAATACATATTTCATAAATATATATACATTTCTTTCCAGAACAGTTCTACGTATTTGCATATCAATCGTCTCATGAGAGACAGAGCTCGGAAAATACGTCACCCCTGATCCGATATTCTTGTACGGTTTACAACTGAATGAACTGAAGAACATTGTGGACAACGTAGACGAGTCAAAACATATTATTACTGATTATCTTTTTGAGATGCTTACTACATAATGGACATACAATCTTAGTACAATTACCTACAGGTATAACAAAGACGAGTGTCTACATTATATATACAAGTACATGTAATCGTATATACACCAGGTATTGTATATTCGACCTGTATATTCAGGTGTTAGGCAGGGTGAAGCCCGGTCTCCTAAGATGCTTTTCTCCATACAAATGGTTTACTTAAAGAAATAACCAAATGACGTCAATAGTAAAAAGATCTCTGTGTGAGCGCATGCTGATATGGCTATTTTCTACATACATGTATAATGAAGATCCTCAGAAATTGTTGGATGATAATTGTGAAAGAATGGCACAAAAAGTGAAGATTTCATATCAATAGCAGTAAATCCAAAATTGCACATTTTAGGATACATATATATATATAAGTAAATACATATTTGTAATTGTAAACATAGTTTTCGATTATACAGAAACTGATAAATACCGCAGTGTTATATTTTATGAATATATGCAATGTAATACTGCTGTCAATCTGGTTCAGCTGATTGACCCCTTGGAACTTTGAAAAGTAAAAGATAAAAATATCTTGTTAGACGCTGATATCAATCATAATTTTTTTTATAATATTTTGAGATGTAATCTCAGACATTTGCAGAAAATTTTACACAATAAGACTATTGGCCGATGGTCAATCTCTGTTTTAGATCAACCAAAATTGAGAATCTATGTAACGTTTAAGCAAGACTCTAAAAATGAGAAATATCCAATTAATATTTTATCCAAATTCGAATGTTCTGCGGTAGACAGTTATGTAATAGTAACAGTACTGAAGATGAAATTCATTTTTTCCTCTGTAAATTTCATGAAAGATTAAGCAAATCCTTCATCTGGTAACCAGGTAAATGTACTTTTCTTGAAATTCATCATAAAGATATGTCTTTTTTTCAAACTTTTTACTTGTGCAATTTTCTTTGACTAAATTACCTTGCAAATTAGTAATTAATCATCTGGTGCGATTTAAGATATTATTGGGTAGTTTTACGTAGAATAATACACCAATTTTGAGGAAAATACTCCAAAAACAAAATTTTCGAGGTACACCACCGTTTCGTCAAATCTGAATTTACCCATGATGCTCTTTTCCGAGAATAAAATGCCCCTAATTTGATTTGTTATAAAGACACAAAGTGCTAGCTTTAAACAGTTGCGAGCCCCAGAGAAAAGTTCATTGGGAAAAGGGGGGGGGGACTGGATCTGAATCCACTAATAACAATTGAACACAGGATCCTCCCCTTTCAGTATCATTTTTCTTACAGTGTACATGCACAACCGGCATATAATTAGAGTAATGCACGGGTGTTGAACCATGCACATATATATGCAATGGTCTTGGTACCCAGTGGAATATATTAGATGTAGTTTTAGACACCTCCTTACACAGGCGATTATGTAAACTTAATTGGTTTAGGTGGTTTCAGCCACCCCACTTCCTTCTAAGAGAATTTTTCCCTGGTGATCCAAAATGCTGTAACTTAGCGCAGTTATAGCTCATGATATTGAAGTTATTTTGAGCCTGCATCATAATACTCGAAGCAGAGCATCATGAGTAAATTGAAAATGGATGATATTAGGGTGTAACTGGAAAGTTCTGTTTTCTTCGTATTCCTTCAAAATTAACCCTACCTGGCCTGGGCCCCCACCAAATATTCTGCGCTATCTCCGGAACGACAAAAAATGGAGAACTGAAACGCCAGGATTTTATCGCTTATCATATTGGGGCCATTTTTAGCCTATATACATAACCCCCCGAGCAGAGAATCATGGGTAAATTCAAGATGGCGGCCAAGTGGGGTACCAGAAAATTGATGTTTTTGACATATTTCTTCAAAATGTCTGCTTTTTCGCGATGAAAAGTGGACAAAAACTATTTTATTTCACATCACAATAATATTTACTAATTTATCACGCAGTTTTTCCGGACAAATTGCATAAATAAAAAAAACGAAAGATATGAACGAAAAATCGTCAGGAAAATGGCTTATTTTTTGGAAAATGTTGTCATCATGGCGGCCATCTTGGATTTTGTGACATTTTCTGGTAGGGCTTGAACCAGTGATACAGTGTGGCACCCCTTCTGATATTGTTCTATATGTCTCAAGTGATGGGTGTGCCAAGTTTGGTGCTTTGGTCCAGCATGTCACGATCTTTCCAAAATATGGCCCTAAGCTACATCACTAATGTTGATCTTGTGTACTAAACAACAAAGGAGTTCACGTTCACATGGTAAAATCTCTTCTAGCTGATTTGAGTGTGATGGCATTTTTTTTACTACTGAACAAAAAAAAAATGCTGCGTTTCATACAAAAACATAATCTTTTATACTGTTTACGCTCCTAGTCTAAAATCACCTCGGACTTAAGATTCCTTGAACCCCAATAATATTTCGCTGTAATCTACGAAACATTTAATACTCGTTCAAGGTGTCCCATTTCAATATATAAACAATCCATTCCAAAATGTATACGAAAATGCCATAAACGTGCACTATGCAAGGCCCTTTTCTATGGCTTTTCACTATTATGCTTTTTTCGTGTTCCTGTAGGCGTCTTATCTTTGAACAGCAACATGGACAGCGGTAGCATGTTTATGGTTTTCAACAGCATGTGTCTTATTATGTCTCTTTAGATCCCCTTTCTGTGAGCAGCTATATGGACAGAGTGAACATTTATATGGTTTTTCACCAGTATGTTTTCGTTCATGTATATTTAGGTGCCCTTTCCGTGAACAGCTATATGGACAGAGTGAACATTTATATGGTTTTTCACCAGTATGTGCCCTTTCATGTTCCTTTAGGTACCCTATCTGTGAACAGCTGTATGGACAGAGTGAACATTTATAAGGTTTTTCACCAGTGTGTGTCATTTCATGTGTCTTTAGGTGCCCTTTCTGTGAACAGCTATATGGGCAGAGTGAACATTTATATGGCTTTTCACCAGTATGTGTCCTTTCATGTGTCTTTAGGTGCCCTTTCTGTGAACAGCTATATGGGCAGAGTGAACAATTATGTAGTCTTACACCATTATGTTTTTGTCCATGTCTCTTCAGATCCCCTTTCCGTGAACAGTTATATGGACAGAGTGAACATTTATATGGTTTTTCACCAGTATGTGCCCTTTCATGTTCCTTGAGATGTCCTTTCTGTGAACAGCTATATGGACAGAGTGAACATTTATATGGTTTTTCACCAGTATGTGTCCTTTCATGCTGATTTAGCTGCCCTTTCTGTGAACAGCTATATGGACAGAGTGAACATTTATATGGTTTTTCACCAGTATGTGTCCTTTCATGCTGATTTAGCTGCCCTTTCTGTGAACAGCTATATGGACAGAGTGAACATTTATATGGTTTTTCACCAATATGTACCCTTTCATGTTTATTTAGACTCGACTTGTGTGAATAGCGGTATGGACAGAGTGAACATTTATATGGCTTTTCACCAGTATGTGCCCTTTCATGTTCCTCCAGGTGCCCTTTCCGAGAACAGCTATATAGACAGAGTGAACATTTATATGGCTTTTCACCAGTGTGCGTTCTTTCATGTTCCATCACTTGTCCCTTTTGTGAACAGCTATATGGACAGAGTGAGCATTTGTATGACTTTGCACCAGTATGTGTACATTCATGTTCCTCTAGGTTTACTTTACATGAACAACCTTGTAGACATAGTGAGCATGTGTATGGCTTTTCATCAGTGTCTGTTATTTCATGTTTCCTTTCGTCTCCTTTCTGTGAAAAGCTATTTAGTCAGAGCGAGCATTTGTATGGCTTTTCACAAGTATGAATCCTTCCAGGTGTCGTTCTTCCTTTATTGTCCGTTTCTGGATCGCAAACTCTGAAAGATTCGTTGGGCAGTTTTGTCTTCTCTGCTGTCTTGACGTTTATCGTGTACATGACCACAGGAAAAGGTCTATCAGTGAAAAAATCATCGACACCTATCTGCTCGTCTTCAGAACACTTCTTCACGAAGGACTAAATTAAATAGAAAACATCATCAGCCATATTTTTATATCAACACTTCTTTCCACTTCAATACGGTCAGTTATTGAATACATTTTCGAAAATTTCTGTGCATACTTACATACATGCAGAGTTTGTGAATTTAATATAAACTTGTATCATACTTCACCAAGGGTCGTTAGAACCGTATCCAACAACTGTTGCATGTAATTAAAACCAGATCTTTCAGTGTTAAATGATCTAGCTTTTGGCAGATAAAGGTCAAACGTCTGACCAGTCTCACTTTTCAGGAGGGGACAACAAGTGTACGGTATATATATAAACTATCCCGTAGATTTTATCTTGATTCATGTTCTGTTAAGATTAAAAGAATTTGGATATATCGATCAATTGAAGGAGATATGTCTGTGTTCATGAGGTCAAACTATCAGTCCCACGTAGTTGTGACCTGAGCTTGGCGTTGTAGACAGACATCCCTAAATCGTGAAGAAGATCTGTAATTGATCAGTACTCAGAACAAGGGAATGGGGGTGTGATGCCAGACCTGAATGTACATAAGTGACAAGTAGAATGGGGAGAAAGTTTTGTAGATCTGGTTTTAATCCAATCGGCAACTGTGTTTCAGGGCTTACCGGAACTTGTTCACATGGATCATGCTCAACACAACCTTGCTGATCTACCACTGCACACAGGGCTGTTGGTTCTGACTTCACTGTTAGATACATTTGCAGGATGCCGGTACGTTATCCCATCATCTTGCACCAATGATTCTGTCGCTTTATGAAGAGGTTCTAGTTTTACTGTTAAGTCTTCCACTGCCCTCTCATATCACGACAGACAATTTAGTCCCTCTGAAATAAAAACACAACCATCACCTTGCGTCTTAAGAACAATGTTGTCGGAAAATATAGAGGCGTAAAAATGGCAAAAGGGATATGGTAAAAAAGAATTCATAGTACAAAAAAAAATAGCAAGCTCCCCATTTTGTTTTTTCCTTTTTAACCACAACAATTCTTTGTCAATTTATTCTTCTTTCTTTTCCTGAGCTCTCAAAATATTTTTCTTTTTTTAAATCAACCAATGAAATGTAGCCATATAAAAATATCACTGACCGCGCGTTAACAACCTGAACTCAGCCAATAAAATATAGAATGACTATGGCATTTAACGGGTTGTAAATTTAACAGGTCAAATATAATTCTCTCCCCCAACACAAAGTTTCTGGCTCATTCCTGCAGTGCACGTACACATAATAGCACCAAGTGATATCACTATCTTCCTATCACATTCAAATGTTGAAAATGACAGAAGTGCAAGAAACCCTTCAATGCGCATGCACCACTAATAACAAGAACACGTATCGATATGTCGTAGAGAAGAAGACGTCAACAGCTAGTGGGCGGGGACTAACACACATTGTCAAGCTCCATCTCGGTTACCCCAGCAGCTGATGACGCCCTCTTATTTACAACATATCGTACGTAATGTGTTCACGTTATTCGTGGTGCATGCGCATTGGAGAGTTTCTTGCACTTCTGTCATTTTCAACATTTGAACGTGATAGGAAGATAGTGACATGACTTGGTGCTATTTACATGTACTTGCGCTGCAGGAATTCTGTTAGATACAATGATGTCACTGGGGGATTTTCCTAAAGCTTAATTTTAACATAAAAGTGAATGGAAACGACAGATCCTGAAGAATCTTGGCGCCCACCATTGTCCGATAATTGTAAGCTAATGACTAGAGGATCTTTTTGTCCATTGTTACTAAGAACAGACAATTGATTCGCAATTTTGTTTACAGAATTTCGAATCAGATCGAAAAAGGCCACTGAAAAAGATATGATAAGTTTCAGGACTTTCAAGATTTCTAGAAACTTTACTTATGTCGGTTGTTATAATACAAGAGAAATGGGCAAAGTTAGTCTGAAAGTGAATGTACATGTACCGAGGATCCTTCGCCTTTGTTTTGTAGTATTTTTTTTATTTATTTTTTTTGCACGTATCATCATTGGGTACTGGAAGCGAAGACCAATCTCTTTGACACTTTGGCATGAGATATGAAACATACTTCAGATTTTATAATTAGGAACGAATGCTAATTCTGTTCTGTTTCTTGGGCTATTTTGAGATAGGAAACATTTAAAAACAATGTTTGTGTTTTTTATTAAAGCAAACCTTCTATTACAATTAGCCATTATTCTCCTCTGGAGATCTCCTTTGCCATTATTCTCCTCTGGAGATCTCCTTTGCAAAAGAATTAAAGAGTGTTCACTCACGTGATCCTGGGTCACCCAGGCAACGTGTTCCACGCATGCGCCCATTGATCCCTTGATAGTTCATATTTTCCTGTCGCAGTAGTTGGCGTGTTGAGTAACGGCCAAGGCGTGCGGAGAGGTAGGGTGGGTGCATCTGTGTAATAGAAGGTTTGCTTTAATAAAAAACACAAACATTGTTTTTAAATGTTTCCTGTTTTTGCATTAAAGCTTCACCTTCTATTACAATTAGCCAGACTACCAACAGAGGAGGTTGGGACGCCGGTCGATTTAATCATTAACGCAGCCATGCGGAACACGTAACCTGAGTTGAACTCTGTATTTAATGTAAAACCACATAATAAACCAAGCCGTAATGACAGGCGAATAGGCATTATGAGGAGATACGCAAGACGAACTTAGTGCGGTGGAATGGATCCGATCCGTCACTATAGACCGTTTGCCAAAATGGTGTCTTATGACATAATACGTCTTGCCGCTCCTCGTAAGGTCTCTCTGTCTCAAGGATGAAGATGCACTTACCCAGAGTGCTCTTGTCTTGATCTTTCCGCTCCCCCCTCTTCTTTTTGTAATGACTAGTAACGTCGAATTAGATCGTCATGTCCATGCGTTGACGATGTCAGCGACGGATAAGTTCTTGTAAAGAAGCCAAGACGCAGCCAGTGCACGAATTTCATGCGAAGACACCGAGGACAGTAGGGGAGGACTGTCGATAGCGATTTCATACGTCCACTGAATAACCTTCTTCAACCATGAAGCTATGGTGTTCTTAGTGATATCCACTGTAGCATTAGGTTTCAGAGATAGAAATAGCAGACGTCTAGTGCCTCTGTTTGGGTCTGTGTGATGAATGTAATGACGTAATGTCCTAACTGGGCATAGACATCTGTCCTCGCCTAGGGTCGAGTCCAACACATTGGATAACGCCGGAATGTTGTAGAGACGATTAGCGTGTGGTCCAGGTAGTGTTGGTTCGTTTCCCGCAAGAAACTCCGGAGTGGGACGTAATGAGAATCTTGACCAGTCCTGAGTCCACTTTAGAGAGTTCCTTTCTAACGCATGAAGTTCGGAGACTCTAGTTGCCAGTGCGAATGCCATCAGGAAGGCCGTCTTGTAGGATACTGCTTTTATCTTGCATCCGCTAGTGGTTCAAACGGAGGTCTTAAGCATGCGCTCAATACCACACCCAGGTCCCATTAGGAAGTAACTGTACTGTTCGTCGGGACTGGATAAGGCAGAACGATAACCCGCTATCGTACTGTGATGGAAGTGTCTGTCTCTATGAAGATGGGTGAGGAAATCAGCAATTATGGATGAAGAGGCAAAATCGGGATTAAGTTGATTGTCTCTGCACCATGATCTGAAATATTTCCACTTTGCTTGGTATATTTGATTGGTTGATTCCCTGTTGTCTTTGACCATCGTCTGCGCAACCTCCGTTGAAAAACCTTTCGTTCTGAGGGAATGCTCGATAGTCTGCAGGCGAGTAACTGCATCCAAGCCGAGTTCTCATGGAAAACTCTCTGTTCCGGAGTCCGAATCCGAATTTCGGATTGGAGATGACTTGATCCCCGAGTCCTATTCCCGTGTACGGGTCCGCGATGACTTGGACATGAAAGGACGGGACCTCAGTCTGGTCCTAGGCCTGCTCACAGTAGACTGGATGACTCGCTCCCAAGAAACTGGTTTAGTCGAGTTCGACTAACCGTATTCTCCGAGGTCTTGATTTTCTTGATCACGAACTCGGGTGTAGATGGAATACGAGATTATCTGATGAAGAATAGGATCCGGCTCTAGAAGACTGAGGAAGATCGCCAGAAGAATTGTCGGGACTTATGATAGACGTCACGTAAAGACTGACTTCTTCGACGAAAATTTTGAGACAGGGTGACGCTGATCTTCTATATCATCAGGGTCGACCGCTTGCAATCAGGTGAGTAAAGACTTGAAACTTGAGACTAGTGGTTTGAAGGTGAGGCTGAGAACCATGAATTCCGATGAACGAGGTTGCTCCTGCTCCAGTCGGAAGATTCCCTCTTTACCCTGAAACTGTCCTCTCTTGTAAGGGCGAAACCACTCTGAGTATCCTGCTTGTGTAGGTTGCCCGAGTTCTGACAGGGAGATGTCCGTTGCGAGCTACTCTGCTAGACTTGCCCTTTGCCTTTGCCTTGTCTTTACCGGAAAGGCGTTGTGTCAGTGACCCGTTGACGCCAGTAGTAGTTGAGGCAGCTCTCTGTTGACGGAATCCAAACCCTGATTCCGGGCCACTATCCCGTCTGGTGAGCTTGAAGGAACCATCTTTCTGTCTGACGTCTGGGTCCTGTATCAACTTGATATAGCTGTAAGGGACCAATCGGTATATGAAGTAACCCTATGTCGAATTAACATCATGTTTCGGTGTCTTGGTACATTCCAGAAGTCTGTCTAAATCCGGGTCCGACTTCGGAGACTTGAATGGTAGATTATCTCCACATAGGACGTAGGTCTTGTAAAGGCCGTGTTTCCGGAGAACAGATAAAACAAATTTCATCAGATCAGAGTGAAGTGTAGATATGCGTTTCAAATTGATGGAAGTGGCTTGGTGTCACACTCTAGGATGTTTCACTCATATGATGATAGTCAATTTGGTTGGTGAAGGAGGCCGGAGTACCCGGAGAGAACCACCGCCCGTCAGCAAGTAACTGACACACTTTCACATATGGACCAGCTGGGCTCGATCCCGTGTCGGTTCAGCGGTGTGAGGCTAGCCGTCACCAGCGAAGCGCCTTGGACCATTCGATCACCGAGTACCCTTCCTGAATGACTCCGGAGATTGTGCGCATGTCACAGACTCGTCTTCTTCAGAAGGCTTGTCCAATCCGTAAAGCGATGTCGCTGTAAGCCGTCTTCGCTTCCGGGGTGGATCATCTGACTGCTTATCTTCGTCCTCGTCCGGTCTAGCCATCTCTGGAATCCAGGACTATAGCGTCGTCATCACAGCTTTAAATGGTAGCTTCTCCTTTTACTCTGTTCCGCTTCTTGACTGGAAAAACGGGCCTGCACGAGAAGAGGGTGGTATTGGAGCAGAACGTCTTAGATGATACGACGTTGCTGGAGAATGACGGGATCATCTTGTCTCACAGACATTTGACGACGAAGTGTCCGCAGTCGCAGAAAACTATGGTGCTGGAAGGTGACTGCGTCTCGTAACAGCACTTGACTCCAAAGGAACTTGAAAAGATAAGTCTTGATCTTTAAGTACGAGTCCGAGTCCGAGTCCGGATCCGGGACGCCGATCTCCTGATGATGCTGAGATCATGCGTAGTTGATTGGAACCCTTCTTTGGGACTAGGAACACAGGACTGTAAAACCCGGAAGTGTCTTCGTCCTGGCTGAGCTCTCGAATGGCCTTCCTGATTAACATTTGAACTGAAGATGTTAATGTCTGCAGATGCTCTAGTCGAATCGGGAAAATCGGAGGCTGTGGATACCTGATGAGACTTGGGAACTTGATGAATGTAAGATGAAATCCGTCCCTTAAGGTTCTAATGACCCACCTGTCGTAGGTAACGGATTCTCAATTCTGCCAAAACGTCTGCAGAAGTCCTCCCACGACTGAAAACTCGAAAACTACCATGTTTGGGCTGGTCACTCTTGGTGTTTTTGGTAAAGGTCTGTTCTGATGTCTTCCCCTGGCCCTTCGGTCTACTAAACTTGTCCAGAGTAGGGCGTTGTTTCGCTAAGACATCAATGAGACGTGAGGATCTCTCATCTTGAACCGCAGATCTGACAGTCTGGATGGCATCGTTAAACAGCGTATGTGAGGCGAACGATTGCTGTAGTAGTAACGTCTTAGCATGCGGTGTAACATCAGTCTTCAGTTTCTTTAAGTGAGCCGATCTCCTAGCTTGAAGTACTGTAGAGAAGGAGAAGGTCGCAGTCTGCAAGATGTGGGCGTTGGCTCTGTCTAAGGAGTCAAGGAATCCCCACAAAAAGTCGACTTCATTGGTCATGATGGAAAACGGCTTCCTTATGTTGAGGACGTTCGTCAATTTCTTTAATGAGATTTTTCATTCCAGCGAAAAAATAGTACTGATGTCACCATCTATACGTGGCGGTTTATCCGGAAGTAGCCTGTTATGCAGGATATACGGCTTGAAGACTCCTGGACGTATAGGATATACGGCATTGGAAGTCAGCTTATACTCCTCGTACTGGTAAAATAATCTTTCCACTCCGGTGATGGGGAAAAGGTTGTCGGGTCTGCCTGGTCAACAAGAGGTAAATCGTAGGCTGAAGTAGAGACTGCTGAGAGACGCTTCTTCTATGAGCCTGAGACTTCTCATCTTCCGAAGGTCGGACGATATAAGGTATAAGCTTATATATCGCCGCCATCTTGGTCTTGAAAGGTATAATTTCTTTCTAGTTCCGAATCAGAATCTAAATCCGGATGTGGTGATGCGGACAACTGTGGTGAAGGAGAACGAGTACGACTTCGTTTCAGTGGTGGGGAAGCAGAAATAGACCGGGGGCTCTGACTTCTCTCACTCTCCGAAGAATTATCCATTAGCGTCTGAGGTAATATCATGTTGGTCGGCAACGTCTCTGTGTGTGTTCTCTCTTCTGTGGTGGGGAAAGAACATCTAAACCAGAGTGGATACCGTTGAATTCCCGTAAAGTCCGTTTTCGTTTCGGGGAGGTCGTCCGTTTTTTGGAAAATTCTTTTAATGTAGATCTTCCCACTTGAGTATGATGTCCACTCGTCTCAGTTGGTTGTCGTCGTCTGGGAGAGCGTCAACTATGACGGGGTTCACGTGGATTCCGAGTCGATAGATTTCAGATCCCAACCTCCGATCTCAGTCGCCGATATCTAGGCGAACTACGGGAACGTGGCCGGTAAACGGAACTCGCCCGGATAAATCTCTGTCGGGGTTCCCGGCCTCTGAGTCTAAACGTCTCCCGATCCTGATCATCTCTACGAGAATGTCGCTGGAATTGTTGAAAGTCCGAGTCCGGATTTCGGTTCCTCTCACGATCCGTATTTTCAAATCACCGACGATCCGGGCTCCGGGAGCGACGACCGGGACGAGGAAGGCGATATCTATCTCTAGAATGAAGGCGCTCGGAACTCCGGGTTGATAGTCTAGACTGGGCTACTGTATAGGAACAAAGCCAGCTAACAAAGTCCCAGGTTATCCTTACACACATCGCCGGGCTTCGTCGTTCCGGCCCTCCGTAGTTCGGGAGTCCGGGTTCTTGGAATCTGTGATATCCGGATCCCGGTCGGCTCAAATTCCCGGGAAGTTAATGTGCCGGTTCCCTGGCTTTAGGCTGTACCGTGGCCGACTTCTTAGTTTTAATTGTAGAGTCCGACTTCGGGATGAATACCATCTCAATTACATCCGTGGGGTCTGGGCTTCGGGATGAAAATGCCCGCCGGGATAAAAAAAGTGACCAGATGTAATGGGTCCGGGTCCGACAGCTTGACATGGATCGTCATACTATGGAAAAACCTCCGAATCAGAATGATCCTCCGGGTTAAAAACGACCCTGTGTACTGCGCCGGGGGAGGTCTTGTTACGTCTGGTAATGTCGCTAGGTTGATATGACTGGAATTCAACTTAAGGCTTGAATACCCTGTAGAAAACGCTGGACAGCGGCTTTCCTTTTCCCCTTCAATCGGTAAATGTTTACCGAAGTCGCAATACTGTAGATTGCATGAAGGTCGAAAATCTGAGCCAAACTGCGTTGTCCCAGTCTTGCATTCAGCACACGTCTCTTTGTGTACAAATCTGCGGGCGGCAAAAATGGCACGCAGAGTGACGATCAGCAAACGACCCGTAAGTTTGACAAGAAATGTAACAAACAGAATGACGAGATGGAGTGACTACGTCAGACAGTTTAATTCTAAACAAACCTCCCTACTCTAATAAATACTTTTACTACGCTAGATATAATCAAGCAGAGATCTTCCAAAACACGTCAGCTACGCTGGCTTGCAAAAGGAAAATATGAACTATCAAGGGATCAATGGACGCGTGCGTGGAACACGTTGCCTGGGTGACCCAGGATCACGTGAGTGAACACTCTTTAATTCTTTTGCAACGGAGATCTCCAGAGGAGAATAATGGCAAAGGAGATCTCCAGAGGAGAATAATGGATAATTGTAATAGAAGGTGAAGCTTTTCTGCAAAAATATCTCTTTTAAGATACCATGCAGCTGCATGTTAATTATTGTGTTTGTACATGTAACTGTTTCTTATTCTATTCACTGTTGTCTGTCATCTTGTAAGTGTACATGTATGTGTAATATGTCTGTTGGGAGAGGCGTTCAAATAGGCTCTGCCTGTCCGCCCATCCCTGTTTCCTGGTGAAATAAATATACTGTTTAAATCAAGATACCATGCTCAAAAATATTAAGATGGTACAATAATGCTTAATACTGAAGGGATCCGGTCCGCGCAGTAATGTTGAAACTTCAAAAGTGCCTGGATCCTGATTATCTCCCTTGGATCGAAACATCCAGTAGTCTACAGTTGTCGAGTTGTGACATTGAGTCACAAGACTGGGGTCGGCATACGAAACGGTGGAGCAGTTCACTTGCTACTGCATGGACTAAAGAAGGCTGATTTAAAATTTGAAGAAATACATTTTAATTCAGAATTATTTGAACTCCTTGATATGAAAGGTGAAGGTACGGATATTCTCTATAATCAATATATAGAATATGCTCCACCGTTTGATCCGCCGACTCTTGTGATGCAACGTCACTTGAGAATATCAAATTAATTTGGAGCGTAACTTGGATTTTTGAATCGGCCCAAAAAAGGTATCTTGCACTAATAGGCCCCATGTGAGACCTGTGTACCAAATTTCAGAAAAATCCATGAAATGTTTCACAAGAATTCACGGTAACAATGTTTCAAGGGGAAATTCAAAATGGCCGCCTTGCGGCCATATTGGATCTTCGATTCGGACCGAAAAAGGTACCTTGTACAACTAGACCATAAGGGGAACCTGTGTACCAAATTTGAGAAAGATCCATGCAGTACTTCCTGGGAAATCACGATAACAAATTTGCATGGGAAAATCCGAGACGGACCAGAAAAGGTATCTTGTACAACTAGACGACAAGGTGAACCTGTGTACCTAATTTAACAAAGATCCATGCAGTAGTTCCTGAGAAATCGGAATAACGAAGTTTCATGGGGAAATCCAAGATGGCCGCCTGATGGACATATTGGATTTTGGAATCGGACCAAAGAAGGTCTCTTGCACAACTGGACCCAAGGGGAACATGTGTACCAAATTTGAGAAAGATCCATAAGTAGTTCCTGAGAAATTGCGATAACAAGTTTTCATATGGGAATCAAAGATGGCTGCCTAGTGGCCATATTGGATTTCGGCATCGGACCAAAAAAGGTTTCTTGCACAACTAGACCCCAAGGGGAACCTGTGTACCAAATTTGAGAAAGATCCGTGCAGTAGTTCCTGAGAAATCGCGATAACAAGGTTTCATGAAGAAATCCAAGATGGCTGCCTGGTGGCCATGTTGGATTTTCGAATCGGACCAAAAAAAGGTTTCTTGCACAACCAGACCCCAAGGGGAACCTGCGTAACAAATTTGAGAAAGATCTATGCAGTTGTTCCTGAGAAATCATGATAAGGTTTTACGGGAAAATCCAAGATGGCTGCCTGGTGGCCATATTGGATTTTCGAATCGGTCCAGAAAAGGTATATGCACATCTATCCCCGAAGAGGAACCTGCGTACCAAATTTCAGAAAGATCCTTGCAGTAGTTCCTGAGACATCGCGATAACAAGGTTTTACGGGAAAATCCAAGATGGCCGCCCTGTGGCCATATTGGATTTTCGAATCGGACCAGAAAAGGTATCTGCACATCTAGACCCCAAGAGGAACCTGTGTACAAAATTTCAGAAAGATCCGTGCAGTAGTTCCTGAGAAATCGCGATAACAAGGTTTCATGGGGAAATCCAAGATGGCCGCCCTGTGGCCATATTGGATTTTCGAATCGGGCTAGAAAAGTTATCTGCACAACTAGACCCCAAGGGGAACATGTGTGCGAAATGTCAGAAAGATCCGTGCAGTAGTTCCCGAGAAATCGCGATAACAAGAATTGTTTACGGACGGACGACGGATGAAAGGCAATTTGAAAAACTTTCAAAAAGTATAGTTCAGCATCCATTTTAGAATGATAATTTGAAGAGATGTACTTTCTTTCCCTTCACCAAGTTGTAGAAATCTATCTCAAGTTTGAGCTAAGATTTTTAGTAAAAACCTGCTACGCCCCATTGAGGCCTAGGTTAAAAATCCCCCAGTTGCGAGGGTGGCAATTACGGCACCGTAATTGACAGAACAGCCGATCTTTTCTGTTACTTCCGTTGTATCTGAGAATGAGCCAGATACTTTGTATCGGGGAGAGAAGTATATATAGATTTTTGACCTGTTTACAATCTGTAAAATGCATACATTTTTGTCATGTTTGGCCATGAATGAAGAGAAAGCTAATGAATGTCTGTCCTAGTAAAGATGTGCAACTCAGTCGTGGCTACATACACCGAGTTGCATATGTGGCTAGGAATGCTAGACACTCCCCCCCCCCCCAAACCATTTCCCCCGACATTTCCCCCCGAGAGAAGACATTCCCCCCCCCCCCCTCAACATTTGAGTCACTTCCTCCCAAGTTTTGCCATTTCCCCCATGCATTTATATTGATGCATGCTAATCCGCAAATTGCTTATCATTGATCAATTGTTACAAAAATAGACAAGCAAACAAAGCAATATCTGTTCTCTCTACAGGAGAACTTATTACAGAAGCACTTCAAGGAAATTGCCTCACAAAGAACATTATGGTTGTGGGATTAATCACTGAACATTAGTAGACAGGCCTAAAGTACAACATGACTCACATGTAATATGTAACATGCAATATGTTTTATATGTCAAGTAACAAATTATTTGTGCATATTATTTGGCAAGTAATACCGAGTATGCATTTATGTCGGTCGTACTAAAAACTGTGCGGAAATGCACGGAACTGCGCAGAACTGCACGGAAGTGCGCGGAGCTTAATTTCAACTGTGTGTGGATTATTTGATGGATTTTTCTTTATTTGCTGACGAGCAGAATATTGATATTAATACAACAGACAACAAAATCCGCAAAATGTAGACTATATGTCGCTTGAAATGAGAGAGAACGAAATTCAAATACGCGGAAATTATGTTTCACTGCCCGGAGATTCGCTTCGCTGGAATGAAATCGTTAATATTAGAGCACCTTATCCTACCTTATTCGTTATCATTTCGCTTGGAATCATTCGACATGCTTTCTTCAACTGAGTCTTATGTGTGAAATTTCAACTGTCCGTAAGTATATATTAACTAAGTCTGATGAATTGTAGGCCTATCTGTCCGAACGTAAATTAAGTATACATTTTGACTGCGCAAAAATGAAGCCCGTATAAAGTTTAACTGCGCGGAAATCCATGGTAGATTCATCTCATGCAGGTTCTCTTAGGTTGAACGAAGTCTGATATGTATGAATTTCAACAGGCATGCGTGTATGAATTTCATCTGTCCGAACGTGAACTTGGTATAAATTTCAACTGCGCGGAATTCGAGTTTCAATCGTTAATATCCTACCTTATTCGTTATCATTTCACCTGGAATTATCATGTTCGAATATGCACTACTTAGTGTAATCAATGCCGACATATAATCAAGGGATTCTGTATTTAATCTAACCAATACCTCACCAATTATAGTCTGCCTAAGTTAGTTCATCACCTAACAAATAACAGACTTTCCAACTTGTACATAGCGATTCTTCTTTACTTTCCCTCTGCTCTCTCACTGTTATTTATTATCTAATTATTTATTTTAATATCTAGCGCTGCGAACGAAATTCCACACATAAGACTCAGTTGAAGAAAGCAAATCTCTATGGAGTGAAATTCGATTTCCGCGCAGTTGAAATTTATACCAATTTCACATTCGGACAGATGAAATTCATACACGCAAGCCTTTTGAAATTCATACATATCAGAATTAGTTCAATCCAGGAGAATCTGTGTGGGGTGAAGCTGCCATGGATTTTCGCGCAGTTAAACTTTATGCCAGATTTGCTTACGGGCTCGATTTCTGCGCAGTTGAAATTTATACCAAGTTCACGTTCGGACAGTGAAATTCATACACGCAAGCCTTTTGAAGTTCATACATATCGGACTTAATTCAATCTAAGAGAATCTGCGTAGGGTGAAGCTGCCATGGATTTCCGCGCAGTTAAACTTTATGCCAAATTTGCTTACGGGCTCGATTTCCGCGCAGTTGAAATTTATACCAAGTTCACGTTCGGACACTGAAATTCAGACACGCAAGCCTTTTGAAATTCATACATATCAGACTTAATTCAATCTAAGAGAATCTGCGTGGGGTGAAGCTACCATGCATGGATTTCCGCGCAGTCAAAATTTATACTCAATTTACGTTCGGACAGATACAATTCATACTCATCAGACTTCGACTTTCGAGCGAAGCGAATCTGAGTGGAGTGAAACACGATTTCCGCGCAGTTAAAATTTATACCCGGCAATATATACTTACGGACAGTTGAAATTCCACACATACATGTAGGACTCAGTTGAAGAAAGCATATCAAATGATTCCAAGTAAAATGATAACGAATAAGGTAGAATAAGGTGCTCTAATATTGACGATGCCATTCCAGCGAAGCGAATCTCCGGGCAGTGAAAATTACTTTCCGCGTATTTGAATTTTGTTCTCTCTCGTTTCAAGCGACATATAGTCTACATTTTGTGGATTTTGTTGTCTGTTTTATTAATATCAATATTCTGCTCGTCAGCAAATAAAGAAAAACCCATCAAATAATCCACGCGCAGTTGAAATTAAGCTCCGCGCAGTTCTGCGCAGTTCCGCGCAGTTCTGCGCAGTTCCGCGCAGTTTTTAGTACGACCCATTTATGGTCAATTTCATGCTACTTGGGACAAATAGCAAAAAATAAAAGTTTCTTAAATATGCTATTTGGTGATCAGTTATTATAGTTGGTGTTTTACTTGGCATATATTTAAATTTTCACAAGAATAGCTCCAGCACAGACTAATCTGAAGCATTTTTTAAACCCAATAAGGAATTTTCATTATTTGGCCGGAAATTAAACTCTAAATTGCCCTAATTGTTTTCCTGTGTTGTAGTAATTGTAATTGAGAAAAGTGTTCGTATTTCTAAACAATGGACCATTGTGACTTGTTAAAAGTCACTGGCTTTCATGAGTTTTAAGTAAATAATGTAACTGAAGCCAAATGTTAACCCAAGTTGTGCTGATGTAACGTGAGTGACAAAATATCCATTTCTTTTGACTATCTCTTCAACAGTTTTTAATTCAATTTAGCTGCTTTCATGACAGCATCTGTCCGGTATTTAGGTCCGGTCCGGAGGAAGCTACAAACAACTTGACGGAACTTGAATTAAGACTGCCTATGAGTGAATACTTGAGGTTAATAGAATCCATATCCGGAAGAGATTTTTGGACGCTGAAATGACATGTCCAATCTTGAGTGGTTTCAAATAATATCTTTTAATACAGAAACATCGGGACATAGGGTTAGTTCCGAACTGCTAAACGCAAAACCATGTTACGGTTACGGTTTCCTTATGTGAACACCTAGGGAGTATCAGTTATAGTAAGCAGTAGGTGGTCAAATCTGAGACACACTGTTTACTACACCAGGGAACAAATTATTAGGAAGTTGAGCAACCCAGTCTCTATGGATATTTCACATTTTCAGAATGGCATTGAATAGACAAAGCTACATTACTTGATTGCAGTAATCTTGAATTCAAAGAGATTTCTTTAAGCAACAGATTTTAAATACATTCCCACTTGTGTGTTCAAATTTGTGCAACAACTCGAAAAGGATCTAGTTCAGTTTGACAAACCAATCATACTGTTCAAATGTTGTCAACATTTTGAGGAAGTACTGAATACATTTATAATGAAACAACCTTTGACTGAATGATGCGGAAGGAATGTCTACATAAAATCGCTATTTACATGTACCGGTATTAAAGAATCTTTGATCATTACATGAGTATCATTTCTCCTATAGCTTGATAATTGTATAAGCTTATATGCCATAATCCAAACATATGCACGATTTACCAGAGGTTTTGGTAATGTTATAAGACAGAATGTATCACTACATGACATAATTGACTGGAAATAATCACTGGACATGAATTTCCTGTAATCACTGGAGCTTCAAGTCCCCCAGTCATATTGTAAACTGAAAACAATCACTCTGTTTTGTTGTTTGAAATGTTATTTTTAAACAAAGAACAATAAGTCTTCTTATTGCGATCCATTGAATTGTAAGGTAACGTGAGTGACGTAACGTGAGTGACGCAGGTTTCTTGTCATTTGGTGCTGATGACAGCTAATACACTTATAATGTTGACTTAATAATGTTACTGCTGCTTAGATGCGGTGGCTGCCCATTTATTGAAATGGTTGTTTGTTTATTGAAAATTAAAGCCAGAGCTAATTTCAAGAACAAAATTGGTACTAAAATTTCCATGTCCATTTTCATGTAACGTGAGTGACGAGTGCTAAAACTTCACTTGGATACAGGCCTTCATACAAATTTGAACAGTATTTATTTGTTGGCGTACACTGTGGCCAGGGCTGCCTGCATGCACAGTATGTCCTGCACCCGTGGCGAGGGGTCCGAGGATACGATATCATTACGAACCGTCGTGGCTGTGACAACAAGTATTCAATACAAAGGAAATTAGACTCCTCCAGCCTATGTTTCGGCAAGCTAATGATAAATCTATTAGTTAACACTCTGAAACATGCGTTGAGAGAAAAGTGAGGTCTGCCTCAACTCAATCTAGACTTCACAAACCTTGTCGTTGTTGTTATTCTTTATCTGTAAATCCACCGATGGGAGTTGCTAGTCCCTGGTGCTGTATACAAAAAAAATCACAAGGCGCTATATCTCCAAATGCTTTTTGTTCCCTTAAACTTGAGACATTAGGCAGTTGGCGGTGCTCAATCCCTCAATAGGTATTGTAATAATATCTTGACCGAAATTTAGAGTGGAACAATCTGCACAAATTTGATAGTACTCGCCGCAACGGATATACATTTCGCGCGCTAAACAGTTGCCGAAACGATAATTAAACCCGAAAACTGGAGTGGATACGGCTGCCAAAGATATTGTACTGGAGCTTACCTTTCATCATTCATTCGGGAACCGTTTACAGCGAAAGGGGATGCGAGTTCCCATGACAATAACTTTTTCGAACAGTAAACTTAGAGACACACCCCCTATTATATGTAACGGCTAGAGCCATAGCGAATACGAAAGGCGAAAGCTGTTGTGCTCGTGACGATGACATGTCCGTTTACATTTCGTTATACCGTTTAATTCTTATTACCATCACAACGACGGAGCTGCAACCAATCAGAAGCACATGTCCGTAATTTGCAAATCGAATTTTCTACTTTCGCCTATCCAGTAACTAAACATTCAACTCGTTGATCGAGAAATGAACACAGAGCGCACTGGAGAGAGATAGAAAACAAGACAAACACTTTAATCTTGACATGGGTGATGCCGACTGTCATAAAACACATCCAAGTTACTCCGCTATATGGATCGGCTGTCGGCACAGGCGGTATTTGTTTACACTCACAGTATTCGTATACCGGTGCAAACAGACACAGGCAAATAAAGGGACGGCGTATTCGACTAAAATTTTTTGAATTCGACTGAAAAAAAACGGAAACTAGGTAGGTTATTTGTTGATAACGCGCTTAATACTTGTTCGATTCTGACAATGTAAAGTTTCCGGAGTAGCTGAAGAGATTCTCTTTTCAAAAATATATAGTTTTTATTTTTGAGATAGATATCAACTGAAAAAATCGTGTCGACTTCGCTGAAATTTTTTCTGGACCGGCCGACTTGCGGTTTTTCTTGTCCGGAAAATTGCTGAGAACAAAATATGTATATTCCTGGTCAGTTTTCATTTCGATTTATAAAAATATATGTATTTAAAAGTAATGGTCAATTCAGTATTTTCACTATTTCCATTTACATTGTCATTATTTGAAATATAGGATATTTTTTTGTGCAAACTATGCTTTTGAAATTTAATTCGACACTTGTGACCTACCGACATAACCAATCTTCCAATAAACTTACCCGCGATCCTTATTCCGGATTTTCGGAATCTTCTGAAGTCCGTCTCCAAATCCGAGTTTTTAACTCGGTTCACTAATCCGTTTTACGGCAGATTCAACTGAAAATGTTGTGATTTTCAATCGTTTTTTGTTCAGCGAACCCTTTTACGGAAAACGGTAGAAGGTACATGCATATATTTTATATCATTTTATTCGTATAAAAGTAGAGCATTCCGGAAACCTAAAAGTATTTCAGTCAGTTCACGCAATAATTTTCCGGACAAGAAAAACCGCATGTCGGTCGGTCCAGAAAGTCGACACGATTTTTTCAGTTGATATCTATCTCAAAAATAAAAAAAATTTAGTCATCAAACTATATATTTTTGAAAAGAGAATCTCTTCAGCTACTCCGGAAACTTTACATTGTCAGAATCGAACCAGTATTAAGCGAGCTATCAACAAATAACCTACCGAGTTTCCGTTTTTTCAGTCGAATTCAAATAATTTCAGTCGATTATCTGATCCCCAAATACATGGCGAGATTTCACTTGACTGGGTCAGCGAAGATGAGTTAATTTTGTTCTACTAACAAGTGGATAAAATATAGCAAACTGTTTGGAAAAGATCCAGATGAACGTTCTGACAAGGGGGCCCGTTACCATTGTTAATTATGTTGATTGGGGGGGGGGGGGGGAATCATCTGGGGTCTCGAAACAAAGGCAAGTTTAGAAAGACAATTAATAACCTGTTTTTTTGTTTAGTTCAGTTATGCCACAACCCTTTCCGACGCCTTCCCCTTCGTCATTCTGCTGTGTGGAACCCTATTTGACTGATTTGAAATTCATCGAGCGGGCAAATCAGAAGTTGTTTTGAACACTACATCATACTACGTGTTCCACTTGCGAATACGCGACTGCTTTTAGAGTCTGTAGTCGCTAGCTGTTATCAAGGGCCGTTCAAGCCACCATAATTCTTCAAACATCTACGCGTTAAACACAAGAACGACGTGCTAAACTTGATATCAAACCAACCATGATTCTGTATTTTCACCGCCAGTGTTCAAACTATAGTTCATTTTACGCGTCAAGTAAGGCCACCCACTTTTAACGTTTAACTCTAGACACAACGCAATTTACTTTCAACTCCCTGGCGTGTAGCTTCAACTTCACGTAATGTTCCTGTACCTGTCGTCACAATCTTACGATACATTGGTCGTTCGCGCCATAAATAATCAACAATGTACGCGTCACACAGGAATGACGTGCAAATTTTACAACGAGAACTCGATGGCCAACCAATAATAATTCTTTATTCTTACCGCCAATATTCAAACTAGTTTATTTTACGCGTCAAATACAGAAATCCACCTTTAACGTCTAACTAAGACACAGCGTACAGAGCAACCGAGGTATTATAAGTTATTCGGCAGTTCGCAGTTAGCAGTTCGCTATTCGAAGGGGACCAGTCGTCATTTTATCATCAAAAGAATAATAGTCAATTTAACCCCTTTCCCTGCCGAATTTCACCTCCATACTTGGCACATCAACTCAGTGATCCAAGAGCAATACGATGATATCATTGGTTCACCGATCCGACGCCAGAGGCGCTGTTCCCAATAACTACGCGAATAGCAAACTGAATAGCAAACTGGCTATTTGACCCCTTTCCCGACCGAATTTCAGATCAATACTTGACACATTAACGCAGTGAGCCAAGATAAACACGATGATATCATTAGTTCCCCGATCTGACGTCAGGGGGCGCTGTTCCCAATAACTACGCGAATAGCAAACTGAATAGCAAACTGGCTATTTGACCCCTTTCCCGACCGAATTTCAGCTCAATACTTGGCACATCAACTCAGTGAGCCAAGATAAACACGATGGTATCATTAGTTCCCCGATCTGACGGCAGGGGGCGCTGTTCCCAATAACTACGCGAATAGCAAACTGAATAGCAAACTGGCTATTTTGAACCCTTTCCCGACCGAATTTCATCTCAATACTTGGCACATCAACTCAGTGATCCAAGAACAATACGATGTTATCATTGGTTCCCCGATCTGACGCCAGGGGGCGCTGTTCCCAATAACTACGCGAAGAGCAAACTGAATAGCAAACTGAATAGCAAACTGGCTATTTTTAACCCTTTCCCGACCGAATTTCACCTCAATACTTGGCACATCAACTCAGTGATCCAAGAGCAATACGATGATATCATTGGTTCCCCGATCTGGCGCCAGGGGGCGCTGTTTCCATTAACTACGCGAATAACAAACTGAATAGCAAACTGGCTATTTTGAACCTTTCCCGGCCGAATTTCACCTCAATACTTGGCACATCAACTCAGTGATCCAAGAGCAATACGATGATATCATTGGTTCCCCGATCTGACGCCAGGGGGCGCTGTTCCCAATAACTACGCGAATAGCAAACTGAATAGCAAACTGGCTATTTGACCCCTTTCCCGACCGAATTTCAGCTCAATACTTGGCACATCAACTCAGTGAGCCAAGATAAACACGATGGTATCATTAGTTTCCCGATCTGACGTCAGGGGGCGCTGTTCCCAATAACTACGCGAATGGCAAACTGAATAAAAAACTGAATAGCGAACTGGCTATTTGACCCCTAGTTTAGTTTAAACTTATTTATTGTACAATTAAAGTACAAAGGATTGGGGTAAAGTTCTTTCAACTTAACTGACCCCTCTCCCTACAAGCTTATGTTACATTTAATTATGAATATATACTCATATATACATTACTGACAATATACTTCCACATAAAATATTGTCTAAATATACAGTTTTGAATATACAGATTGCAAATACTTCATCAACATGTTTCATATATATAATATACACAATATGGCACATTGTTTATCCTAGATTTAACATGATATTTACATATATTACGAGACAGAACACAGAAGTGCGCAGCTGGAAAGTATTATGGGGACCGCCTTCTCACAGTTCGCAACTGGGGACACTGTTTTGCTTAATAAATCGTAAACTGTTTTTGATAAATGTTTGATTTGCAGGGCATATTACGGAATTCTTTTCATCTGCGAAGGATCTATTTCCCCAAAGTAGATCGTGAAGTGTATAATCTTGAGAAATTTTCGTTCGCAGCTCATCTCTAATTGTATTGTACAACGGACATACGAAACAGAAATGATTGGCATCCTCTCTTGGTTCTCCACATTTACAGCTTGAAATATTGGACAAGTTTATGCGGAAGAGATCAACATTTAATTTGCTACATTGATGCCTCAGTTGGGTATGAATTATGTTAATTTCACGAGTGCCTTGCCAGAGATATTTAGCTGTACACTTTTGGTCAGTGATGGAATATTTAAACGACGAGAGTGATGGTTTATTTCTTGTGTCAACACTGAGATTGTTCCATTCATGTATAACTGATGGAATGAAAGGGTTTTTTAAAATAGAAAGCCTAGCTCTGGGTATCACGTAATCAGAATTATTCCTTAGATTATAGGGGGCCGTTTGTCCTACAAGGGGTGTACCAAATCTGTTATGTATTTAGGGCAGTCTGCATTATCTATTTTGTACATTAATTTTAATTTTGCGGTCCGACGTCTACTTGCCAACGTTTCCCATCCAGTTTCAAAGTAGATGGATTCTCTACTGGCGTACGCTGGAAGTCCAGTAACAATACGCGCCGCAGCAAGTTGAAGTTTTTCGAGTCTATCAGCTTCTTCACGTGTACACCCGTCCCAGACAACAGAGCCGTATTCTAGAATGGGTCTAACGAAAGATAGATATATCTGTGATAAAGCTGAGCTGCCAAGTTGATATTTTAGTTTTCTCATAATTCCAATGCGTTTTGCGGCGGAGTTTGTAATCTGATTAATATGATTTCCCCATTTGCAGTTTTCTTGTAAGATGATGCCTAAATGGCGATGATTGTCAGATACTTGAAGTAGGATGTTGTCAAAGTAGATTTCAAGCTGTCTGGGCAATTTCTTGTTAGTAAACAAGAGAAGTATTGTTTTCAGTGCATTGAAATTCAGCAACCACTGCTTCGACCATTCTATCAAGGGGATAAGATCTCGATTTATTACTGCTTCTATCTCGGCAAGGTTAACTGATGAAAATTGCAAACAGGAGTCGTCGGCGAAAAGTCTGGTGAGGCTTATAAGTTTGTCGGCAATATCGTTTATGTACGCTAGAAACAGCAAAGGACCTAAAACTGAGCCTTGTGGAACTCCTGCGTTAATCGTTTCCGATGATGAGGTCGCGGATCCAACAATGACTTTAGAAAATCTTTCGTTAAGATAACTATTTAACCATTCCAGCAGGGCACCATCAATGCCATATTGTTTCAATTTAAACAGTAAGCCTTTGTGCCATACTGTATCGAATGCCTTCGATATATCACAAAACACTACACATGAATTCGTACCCTCATCCAAGGAATTACAAATAGTGTGATATAATTCGATTAACTGATACACTGTAGAGTGACCCGGGAGGAATCCGGATTGATACTTATAAAAAAGGTCATGTTCGTTAAAATGGTTGTATATGTGTTTGAACATAGTTCTTTCCATAATTTTTGACACACAGCTAAGCAGTGATATTGGACGATAGTTCGATGGAAGATGTGGATCTTCTTTTTTAAATATGGGCAGTATGTTGGAAATTTTCCAGCACTTCGGAAACTTTCTACTTGTGAGTGACATATTGAAAAGCATACAAAGCGGTTTGCAAATGGTTTGAACGCAACTCTTAAGCATTTTATGACTGATCAGGTCTGGCCCTACTGCTTTATTGGTTTCAATATTATTGATGATATCACGGACTTCATCTTCTGTAATCTCAATTTCATCAAGTACACTATTACATTTTTGTTCGAACTGGGGTAAGTCTGTTGAAGTGTCGTCGACAGTGGAGATGGAAGCGAAGAATTTGTTTAACGCATTAGCTTTGTCTACATCACTGAAAGAGGTGGTATTGTTTCCTGTGGGGTCTTGGGAAACCAATGGTGGTATTTCACGTACAATTTTTGTATCACTAACTAATTTTTTAACGGTTTTCCAATAAAATTTTGGATCTTGAGATTTCGCGGTTAATAAAACATTTTCGATATTATTAAAATAGTTAGTTTTGGCATATTTTTTCATATTATTAGCTTTATTCCTACTTATCTTATAGTTCTTCCAATCGGTAGGTCTTTTTGTCTTGACTGCTTTCTTTTTTAGTCTATCTCTCTTTCGCATTTCTCTTCTTATTTCACTGCCATACCATGCTCTGTCTTTTGGTCGTATAGTAACTGTTTTGTACGGTATACATGTTTTGGCTGTTTCTAAGAATCTTTCTGTAAATTTTTCAGCAGCTTCATCTATAACACACTCTTCAAAAAGCTCAGTCCAATTAGTATTTAATAATAACGTGTTAAGCAGCTCAAAGTTCGCAGCCTTATATACCCAAACTTGTCGTTTATATGCATGTTTCAAATTGTGTTTTGATAATATCTCAATATAAGTGGCTCTATGATCGCTTATGTCCTCGTCAACCCTAATTACCCCACTATCCTGAATATTAATTGTGTCGGAGATAATGACTGGATCAAGTAGTGTTGACGAGTGTGCTGTGACTCTGTTTGGTTCATTTATAATATTGTTAATATTGAGTCGGTCAAGGATCTGTTCTAGATGGCGAGAGTTTTCGTTTAGAAGGTCGTCATTCAAGTCCCCTGTTATGATAAGATTTGGACAAGCATCGAATGCGTTTTCTACCATATTTTCAAACTCTTGATAAATTGGGGCTGGACATTTAGGGGTAATATATGAAATATTTAGTAATATAATCTGACCTTGTAGCTCAATTTTTATCCACATGGTTTCGAATGCATTTATTTCCAATTCTAATCTACGGCTACATTTTAATTGGGTGGATGTATATACCAAGATTCCACCCCATGGATTCGGTGTAGTCGATTCTCTATCTTTCCTATAGTAGTAGCGCCCCCTAGCGTCCGATGTAACGACTGATGACTTCAACTTGTAGCCCATGAAATACTCTCTCATTATACCTATTTATAAGTTCGAAGTGCATATATTATTGTCTCTGGCGATCTAGACCGCTATTCAGATATGCCAGACCGCTATTCAGACCAGCATGTAAACGGTCATTCGTAGTAGCGACCCCTAGCGTCCGATGTAGGGGCTGAAGACTCCAACTTGTAGCCAATGAAATACTCTCTTATTATACCTATTTATAAGTTCGCAATGTTTATATTATTGTCTCTGGCGATCTAGATCGCTATTCAGATAGGAAAGACCGCTATTCAGACCGACATGTAAACGGTCATTCATAGTAGCGCCCCCTGGCGCCCGATAAGGGAACTGAAGACTCCATCTCTTAGCCGATGGCATGCTCTCTCGACATGCCTATTTTTAAGATCCAAGCATTTATATTTTTGGCTCTGACAAGCTAGACCGCTATTCAGATAGGCCAGACCGCTATTCAGATTGGTCAGACCGCTATTCAGACCGGCATGTAAACGGTCATTCGTAGTAGCGCCCCCTAGCGTCCGATGTAGGGACTGAAGACTTCAACTTGTAGCCAATGAAATACTCTCTCATTATACCTATTTATGAGTTCGAAGTGTTTATATTATTGTCTCTGGCGATCTAGACCGCTATTCATATAGGACAGACCGCTATTCAGACCGACATGTAAACGGTCATTCGTAGTAGCGCCCCCTGGCGCCCCATAAAGGAACTGAAGACCCCATCTTTCAGCCGATGGCATGCTCTCTCGACATGCCTATTTTTAAGATCCAAGCATTTATATTTTTGGCTCTGACAAGCTAGACCGCTATTCAGATAGGCCAGACCGCTATTCAGATTGGTCAGACCGCTATTCAGACCGGCATGTAAACGGTCATTCGTAGTAGCGCCCCCTAGCGTCCGATGTAGGAACTGAAGACTCCAACTTGTAGCCAATGAAATACTCTCTCACTATACCTATTTATAAGTTCGAAGTGTATATATTATTGTCTCTGGCGATGTAGATCGCTATTCAGATATGCCAGACCGCTATTCAGACAGGCATGTAAACGGTCATTCGTAGCAGCGCCCCCTAGCCTCCGATGTAGGGATTGAAGGCTCCAACTTGTAGCTAATGAAATACTCTCTCACTATACCTATTTATAAGTTCGAAGAGTTTATATTATTGTCTGTGGCGATCTAGACCGCTATTCAGATAGGGCAGACCGCTATTCAGACCGGCATGTAAACGGTCATTCGTCGTAGCGCCCCCTAGCGTCCGATGTAGGGACTGAAGACTCCTACTTGTAGCTAATGAGATACTCTCTCATTATACCTATTTATAAGTTCGAAGTGTTTATATTATTGTCTCTGGCAATCTAGACCGCTATTCGGATAAGACAGACCGCTATAGCGCCCCCTAGTGTCCGATGTAGGGACTGATGATTCCAAATTGTAGCCCACGAAATACTCTCTCATTATACCTAATTATAAGTTCGAAATGTATATATTATTGTCTCTGGCGATCCAGACCGCTATTCAGATATGCCAGACCCCTATTCAGACCAGCATGTAAACGGTCATTCGTAGTAGCGCCCCCTAGCGCCCGATGTAGGGAGCGAAGACTCCATCTTTCAGCCGATGGCATTCTCTCTCGACATGCCTATTTTTAAGTTCCAACCAATTATATTTTCGGCTCTGACACGCTAGATCGCTATTCAGATAGGCCAGACCGCTATTCAGATTGGTCAGACCGCTATTCAAACCGGCATGTAGACGGTCATTCGTAGTAGCGCCCCCTGGTGTCCGATGTAGGGACTGATGATTCCAACTTGTAGCCAATGAAATACTCTACCATTATACCTATTTATAAGTTCGAAGTGTTTATATTAATATCTCTGGCGATCTAGACCGCTATTCAGATAGGATAGACCGCTATTCAGACCGACATGTAAACGGTCATTCATAGTAGCGCCCCCGGGCGCCCGATAAAGAGACTGAAGACTCCATCTTTTAGCCGATGGCATTCTCTCTCGACATGCCTATTTTTAAGTTCCAACCATTTATATTTTCGGCTCTGACACGCTAGATCGCTATTCAGATAGGCCAGACCGATACTCAATTAGGTTAGACCGCTATTCAGACCGGCATGTAAACGGTCATTCGTCCCGACGTAGGGTCTGATGACTCCAACTTGTAGCCGATGAAATACTCTCTCATTATACCTATTTATAAGTTCGAAGTGTATATATTATTGTCTCTGGCGATCTAGACCGCTATTCAGATATGCCAGACCGCTATTCAGACGGGCACGTAAAGGGTAATTCGTAGCAGCGCCCCCTAGCGTCCGATGTAGGGACTGAAGACTCCAACTTGTAGTCAATAAAATACTCTCTCATTATACCTACTTATAAGTTCGAAGTGGTTATATTATTGTCTCTGGCGATCTAGACCCCTATTCGGATATGCCAAACCACTATTCAGACCGGCATGTAAACGGTCATTCGTAGTAGCGCCCCCTAGCTTCCGATCTAGGGACTGAAGGCTCCAACTTGTAGCCAATGAAATACTCTCTCACTATATCTATTTATAAGTTCGAAGTGTATGTATTATTGTCTCCGGCGATCTAGACCGCTATTCAGATAGGACAGAGCGCTATTCAGACCGACATGTAAACGGACATATATAGTAGCGCCCCTTGGCGCCCGATATAGGAACTGAAGACTCCATCTTTTAGCCGATGGCATGCTCTCTCGACATGCCTATTTTTAAGTTCCAACTATTTATATTTTCGGCTCTGACAAGCTAGACCGCTATTCAGATAGGGCAGACCGCTATTCAGACCGGCATGTAAACGGTCATTCGTAGTAGCGCCCCTAGCGTCGACGTAGGGACTGAAGACTCCAGCTTGTAGCCCATGACATACTCTATTTATAAGTTCGAAGTATTTATATTATTGCCTCTGGTGATCTAGACCGCTATTCAGATATGCCAGTCGGCTATTCAGACCGACATGTAAACGGCCATTCGTAGTAGCCCCCCCCCCCCTGCCCGCTTCCGATGCAGGGACTGAATACTCCAGCTTGTAGCACTTGAAATACTCTATCACTATGCCTATTTATAAGTTCAAAGAGTTTATATTATTGTCTCTGGCGATCTAGACCGCTGTTCAGATAGGGCAGATGGCTATACAAACCGACATATAAACCGTAATTCATAGTAGCGCCCCTGGATCCCGATAAACTAACTGAAGAGTCCATCTTTGAGCCGATGGCCTGCTCTCTCGACATGCCTATTTTTAAGTTCCAACCTTTTATATTTTCAGCTCTGAGAAGCTAGACCGCTATTCAGATAGGCCAGACCGCTATTCAGATAGGTCAGACCACTATTCAGACCGGCATGTAAACGGTCATTCGTAGTAGCGCCCCCTAGCGTCCGATGTAGAGACTGATGACTCCAACTTGTAGCCCATGAAATACTCTCTCATTATACCTATTCATAAGTTCGATGTGTATATATTATTGTCTCTGGCGATCTAGCTCGCTATTCAGATATGCCAGACCGCTATTCAGACCGGCATAAAAACAGTCATTCGTAGAAGCGCCCCCTAGCGTCCGATGTAGGGACTGAAGACTCCAACTTGTAGCTAATGAAATACTCTCTCATTACACCTATTTATAAGTTCGAAGAGTTTATATTATTGTCTCTGGCGATCTAAACCGCTATTCAGATAGGCCAGGCCGCTATTCAGACCGGCATGTAAACGGTCATTCGTAGGAGCGCCCCCTAGCGTCCGATGTAGGGACTGAAGACTCCAACTTGTAGCTAATGAGATACTCTCTCATTATACCTATTTATAAGTTCGAAATGTTTATATTATTGTCTCTGGCGATCTAGACCGCTATTCGGATAAGACAGACCGCTATTCAGACCGACATGTAAACGGTCGTTCGTAGTAGCGCCCCCTAGTGCCCGATGTAGGGACTGATGATTCCAACTTGTAGCCCACGAAATACTCTCTCATTATACCTATTTATAAGTTCGAAATGTATATATTATTGTCTCTGGCGATCCAGACCGCTATTCAGATATGCCAGACCCCTATTCAGACCGGCATGTAAACGGTCATTCGTAGTAGCACCCCCTAGCGACCGATGTAGGGAGCAAAGACTCCATCTTTTAGCCGATGGTATGCTCTCTCGACATGCGTATTTTTAAGTTCCAACCTTTTATATTTTCGGCTCTGACACGCTAGAACGTTATTCAGATAGGCCAGACCGCTATTCAGTTAGGTCAGACCGCTATTCAGACCGGCATTTAAACGGTCATTCGTAGTAGCGCCCCCTTGCGTCCGATGTAGGGACTGATGACTCCAACTTGTAGCCAATGAAATAGTTTCTCATTATACATTGTACCTATTTATAAGTTCGAAGTGTTTATATTATTGTCTCTGGCGATCTAGACCGCTATTCAGATAGGACAGATCGCTATTCAGACCGGCATGTAAACGGTCATTCGTAGTAGCGCCCCCTAGCGCCCGATGTAGGGACTGAAGCCTCCAACTTGTAGCCAATGAAATGCTCTCTCATTATACCTATTTATAAGTTCGAAGTGTTTATATTATTATCTCTGGCGATCTAGACCGCTATTCAGATAGGTCAGACCGCTATTCAGACCGGCATGTAAACGGTCTTTCGTAGTAGCGCCCCCTAGCGTCCGATGTAGGGACTGAAGACTCCAACTTGTAGCCAATGAAATACTCTCTCATTATACCTATTTATAAGTTCGAAGTGTATATATTATTGTCTCTGGCGATCTAGGCCGCTATTAAGATATGCCAGACCGCTATTCAGACCGGCATGTAAACGGTCATTCGTAGTAGCGCCCCCTAGCGCCCGATGTAGGAAATGAAGACTCCAACTTGTAGCCAATGAAATACTCTCTCATTATACCTATTTATAAGTTCGAAGTGATTAAAGTATTGTCTCTGGCGATCTAGACCGCTATTCGGATATGCCAGACCGCTATTGAGACCGGCATGTAAACGGTCATTCGTAGTAGCGCCCCCTAGCGCCCGATGTAGGAAATGAAGACTCCAACTTGTAGCCAATGAAATACTCTCTCATTATACCTATTTATAAGTTCGAAGTGTTTATATTATTGTCTCTGGCGATCTAGACCGCTATTCAGATAGGACAGACCGTTATTCAGACCGACATGTAAACGGTCATATATAGTAGCGCCCCCTGGCGCCCGATAAAGGAACTGAAGACTCAATCTTTTAGCCGATGGCATGCTCTCTCGACATGCCTATTTTTAAGTTCCAACCATTTATATTTTCGGCTCTGACAAGCTAGACCGCTATTCAGATAGGCCATTCCGCTATTCAGACAGGTCAGACCGCTATTGAGACCGGCATGTAAACGGCCATTCGTAGTGGCGCCCCCTAGCGCCCGATGTAGGAAATGAAGACTCCAACTTGTAGCCGATGAAATACTCTCTCATTATACCTATTTATAAGTTCGAAGTGATTATATTATTGTCTCTGGCGATCTAGACCGCTATTCGGATATGCCAGACCGCTATTGAGACCGGCATGTAAACGGTCATTCGTAGTAGCGCCCCCTAGCGTCCGATGTAGGGACTGAAGACTCCAGCTTGTAGCCAATGAAATACTCTCTCATTATACCTATTTATAAGTTCGAATTGTATATATTATTGTCTCTGGCGATCTAGACCGCTATTCAGATATGCCAGACTGCTATTCAGACCGGCATGTAAACGGTCATTCGTAGTAGCCTCCCCCCCCCCTCCCCTCCCTCGTCCGATGTAGGGACTGAAGCCTCCAGGTTGTAGCCCATGACATACTCTATCATTATACATATTTATAAGTTCGAAGTGTTTATATTATTGTCTCTGGCGATCTAGACCGCTATTCAGATAAGACAGACCGCTATTCAGACCGACATGTAAACGGTCATTCATAGTAGCGTCCCCTGGCGACAGATATGGTAACTGAAGACTCCATGTTCTAGCTCGTGATATACTCTCTGAACAGTCCTACTTACAAGTTCGAAGCATTTGTATTATCGGATCTGGCAAGGTAGACCGCTATTCAGGTAGGCCAGAACGCTATTCGGATAGCCAGAGACTCATAACAGCGCCCCTAGCAGCGCCCCCTGGAGTCAGATTTGGAATATGATTATGAAAACATATGATGCAGGACTTTCTCTCTTACTATGCAGAGTTTGGAGTTTAAAATACTCATAATAAAGAAAATACAGATGTTTTTCTCCATTTCTGAAGAAATAATGACCGTTCCCCTCGAATAACGAACTGCGAACTGCGAACCGCGGTCTAACTTTACGAACGTACAAAAATGGAGTGCTGACTTTATAGTTTATACTGGGGTCATTCTGAGTCTATTTGCATAACACCCGAGCAGAGGATCATCGGTAGCTTCAAGATGGGGACCACATGGGGTACCAGAAAAGTGATGTTTTCGTCAATTTTGGACATGTTGGGCATTCCCTGGTAGAGGTTGCCCATGGGTAGAGTGTGGTAAGTTTCAGGCCCTAGCTCAAGTGGTAGGAAAAATAATAAGGGGGAGGGGGTCATTTCGGACTGCCACCCCCCAGACCAGGTCAGATAGGTTTAATCTCTGAGAGGCAATTATCTTAAACAGAGGAATGGTGGGTTTTCCTTGTTTACGGAGTTCGGTTACCTTACAAAAGCACATACGCCCTTAACTAATATTCGTCTATTAAAGTATTACCGGTACTTGAAAAAAAGAGCAAGCCAAAATCTGAGAACTAACATGGACTTCAATTGGATTTCAGGGTTCAGTCAAAATTGTGAACTCAACATGCGATATTAGAAAACGATTATAAAGGTGAACATTCAATGCCTTTGCTTATATATCTATAGCATTATTATTGATTAAAATTAGCCTGAAAATGGGCCCTTTACCATTCATTAGAGATAAATGCCAAAATCTTATGTTAAAACGTAGGATAAATCTCAAATCCAAAGTGTAGGTACGCTCAAGATCAAGTGTATAAATTTGAGTCTCTTGGTCAGATAGCAGAAATTGTATCTGTTGTCGACCGTTATATGTTTAGGATTTAATGACCGCCTTAGTGAATATTATCGTGTAATAATTTTTCTATGTTTAGTTTTAGACCGTCAATCAAAAAACCGAGCGGCGAAGCCGCGAGGTTTTTTGATGAGGTCTAAATCTAAACATCGAAAAATTATTACACCATAATATTCACTAAGAAGGTCATTAACTCCATTCTAACATGCACAATGATAACTATTTCCTCATTTCATAAGCGGAATGGCAAATTTTCTGCAAATTTATCCCGTTTTGATGCAAGATTTTCGTGACTGATTTGCAGGCCATGCTCGCGCGTGCTGTCCGTTCACGAGCTGCAGCTGTTTGAACTCCGCCCATTGCGCAGTGAATGAACCAATCGTTGCTCAGTTTTGTAGCACTGCGTCACAAGAATGAGACGTCACCAGTTCGGCACGTGAATGAAACAGATCACAACAAACAAATGAAGATTATCGTGTGATAATCTCCGTATGTTTCGAGGTCTGGACCAATCAGCTCACGGTTATAAGGCGGAGCATGTTAGAATAATGGATATATTAAGTTCGTTACTCATTCTTAATTGATACAAATGCTCATTTGTCTGTAAATGTCGGTTTTGTGTAACATATTGGGTGACTCCCAGTAAACACAATGTAACGAATCCCGTTATTATGTCCCGATTGCATTGAACAAAATGATATTTTAGAGAGCCGGTTTCCCTAAATATGTAAGGGAATATCGATGAAATTCATTGGAAACACAGAAGTTACCCCACAACAATCCGATATAAAATGTCAAGTCTGTAGTGTTCCCTGTCTTTTCTATCATCTCGGGATCTGGGATTCCCATCTAATGTCTCTTCGGCCACAAACTGGCCCCTGCCGATACCACAGAGAGCAAGACATCTTATCGGCAGACAAATCTTGACAGTAACATGAAGACGTAATGGGAACTGTTAACCCTACCTGGCCTTGACTTGTTGCAAGTGGGACATGTCCAGACCTGACCCCCTCCCAACAACAAATATTTTCTTATAACTTGAGCTAGACGACTGAAACTTGAAAATGTAAAACAATCCAAGATGGCCGCTTTGATGACGTCGCAGTGAGGTCATTTTCAAAAAAGGCATTCTTTTTTCGATTTTTCGGTCATTTAATTTTCTTCGCAAAAATTGTATGATAAATTGGTAAATAATAATCTGAGGTGAAATGGAGTGGACCATGCCCACTTTTCCTCGAAGAAAAGCAGGAATCTTGAAGAAAAATTACATCCGATTTGACTGCCATTTTGAAAATGGTCACGGTCCTCTGCTCTAGGGTTATGCAAATATGCTTAAACTGACCCCGAGATGATAAACAATAAAGTCGCGGAGTACGTGTCAGCTCTCGTTTTTTCTTCTCGTTCCGGAAATAATTAGGGTTCAAAGCCTGGCACGGCTGAACACTCAATTATTCTCTCTTTGTATCTAATACACTGTTCTCAGACGACTGAGGCATACAGGTGTTTCATAATTTGTTCTACTTTTATGAATCTTTTCAACAAGAAATTTGTTTCAATTTAAATTGCGATTTGGTCATGATTGTTATGCATATACATACCTTGTGATTGGCCATAGGCTACCAAGCCACAAAGAACCAACGCAAACAAGTAGAGTTTTACCTGTAGGAGAAATCATTAAGAAGCATCTTACCGGTACATTTAGATGGATTGTTCTGCATGTTCGGGAGATAAGGAGAGGAAGCAGTGTTGAGGAGTGGATGGTAATACAATTCAATTCAATGCAAGAGTCATATTCGGCATTTAGTCAACATCAGTCGTTCATAACGAATGTATGTGTCCAAAAATGAAAGACCTGTCTCATAAGGCGCGATACGCCCTAAGGTTCAAGCAGTCATTAACATGAGGCACCAGAGGTGCTACAACTCCTCAGCCCCTTAAGAGTCTAGACCAACATGTTTTTATGAGTGTAGAAGTTTGGATAAATAGCAGTGAGTTATGGCATGTGAAAAGCAAACCCACGCCACAACTCAGACAGATGAATGGATGGATACACCGACACACGGACGGACAGACAGTCGGAATCCAGTATACCCTCAACTATGTACAGGGGTATAACATGAGATTGATCTAATCAAAACCCCTCAGCTTTCCCCAAGTGATTGTGACCCATGTGTATTGTGAATTGGGGAAGAGATAGTTCAATGTGAGATGATCAAGATATACCGGTAGTACATTCAGGCATATAGGACAGAAATAGAAATTAATATATCAGTAAAGGGGCATAACTCTGTAAAGTATGGGCCGAGGGGAGCCACTTTCGATAGGCGTCGGACTTAGCACTACTGTTAAATAAGAACCGAGATGAATAAGCTGTACCAAACACAGATCTGCAGATATAACTTGTACATTCAACTAGAGATAACAAAATCGGAGATTATTACATCCGAAAGGGGCATAACTCCATAAGCCGAGGCGAGTAATCCTTTGTTGGCTTGTAGAATACCACAATATAAATAAGTTTCCAAAATATAGTAGCTATACCGAACACAGTTCTGCAGATATAGTTGGTTACATTCATGCATATAGGACAGAAATAGAAATTAAAATCGACCGTAGAGGTCCATGTCCCCCGCTAACAGCACCAGTTATGGTGGATTACATCCACCATAACTGGCGTTGCTGCTGCGGGGGCCATGGATCTCTATGGTCGATTTTTTTTGGTCGATGATATCTCATATCATTGATGTGAGTATGATTTGAACATGGAGATATCGCTGATGAGCTTAACATAATCTAATACAGCGGATGGCACCCATATTGAATTATGCACATCCATAAAACATACTACGGTAATTCCCCTAATAATTCGATCACAGGAAGTGCCACAATTAAGGCTCATATCTGAAAATGTTGTTTATATATTCAACTTTTCTTGTGCGTAATCTTTTAAGATGTGGTAGTTCTACAGTTTGATAGCATCACAGTATCTTTGTCATTCTTTGTTTCTTAAATAATGGAGTGGAAAGTTGCACTTCCTGTGATTGAATTATTAGGGGAATTACTGTACATGACAGCTGTCCTCTCACCAATGTCCATGCACTCCCCAAGTTTGAAGTCGATCAGTTGAATTATTCTAGAGTTGATGTCCAGACAAAATGCAACTGCTTAAAATGCAACATGATCCAATATCGCTGGTAGATGGCAGCCAAATTGGTTTATGCTCGTTCATGAAACACAATCCTAACCGGGATCTCACCAAGGTCAAGGGACTCCCCAAGTTTGAAGTACATGTAGATCAGTTGAATCGTACTCCAGCTATTGTCCGGACAAGATCAAACTGCTTAAAATCCAATGAAATCCAGTATGGCTGACGGTGGCCATATTGGATTAAGCACGTCCATGTAAAAACAATCCTAATCATCCTCTCAACAATGTGAAGGCACTCCCCAAGGTATGAAGTAGATCGGTTGAATCGTTCTCGAGTTATTGTCCGGACAAGATCCAACTGCTTATAATCCAATATGGCTGACGGCGGTCATATTCGATTAGGCACATTGCTAAAAAAACAATCCCAACCGTCCTCTCACCAATGTCAGGGCACACCCCAAAATTGAAGTTGATCGATTAAATCGTTCACGAGTTATTGTCCGGACAAGAAAATCTAAGATCCAGCTGCTTAAAATCCAATATGGCTGACGGCGGCCATATTGGATTATGCACATCGCTGAAAAAAAAATCTCAACCGTCCTTTCACCGATGTCAAGGCACTCCCCAAGTTTGAAGTAGATCAGTTGAATCGTACTCCAGTTATTGTCCAGACAAGATCAAACTGTTTAAAATCCAATGAAATCCAGTATGGCTGATGGTGGCCATATTGGATTAAGCACGTCCTTGAAAAACAATCCTAATCCTCCTCTCAACAATGTCAAGGCACTCACCACATATGAAGCAGATCGGTTGAATCGTTCTCTAGTTATTGTCCGGACAAGATCTCACTGCTTATAATCCAATATGGCTGATGGCGGCCATATTAGATTACGCACATTGCTGAAAAACAATTCCAACCGTCCTCTCACCAATGTCAAGGCACACCCCAAGTTTGAAGTTGATCGGTTAAATCGTTCACGAGTTATTGTCCGGACAAGAAATCTAAGATCCAACTGCCTATAATCCAATATGGCTGACGCCGGCCATATTGGATTATGCACATTGCTGAAAAACAATCCCAACCGTCATCTCACCGATGTCAAGGCACTCCCCAAGTTTGAAGTAGATCAGTTGAATCGTACTCTAGTTATTGTCCAGACAAGATCCAACTGCTTATAATCCAATATGGCTGCCGGCGGCCATATTAGATTACGCACATTGCTGAAAAAAATCCCAACCGTCCTCTCACCAATGTCAAGGCACACCCCAAGTGTGAAGTTGATCGGTTAAATCTTTCACGAGTTATTGTCCGGACAAGAACATCTAAGATCCAACTGCTTATAATCCAATATGGCTGACGGCGGCCATATTGGATTATGTACATTGCTGAAAAACAATCCCAGCCGTCCCCTCACCGATGTCAAGGCACTCCCCAAGTTTGAAGTAGATCAGTTGAATCGTACCCCAGTTATTGTCCGGACAAGATCAACTGCTTATAATCCAATATGGCTGATGGCGGCCATATTAGATTACGCACATTTCTGGAAAACAATCCCAACCGTCCTCTCGCCAATGTCGAGGCACACTCCAAGTTTGAAGTTGATCGGTTAAATCGTTCACGAGTTATTGTCCGGACAAGAAAATCTAAGATCCAACTGCTTATAATCCAATATGGCTGACGGCGGCCATAGTGGATTATGTACATTGCTAAAAAACAATCCCAACCGTCCTCTCGCCAATGTCAAGGCACACCCCAAGTTTGAAGTTGATCGGTTAAATCGTTCACGAGTTATTGTCCGGACAAGAAAATCTTACGGAATAACGGAATCACGGAATTACGGCCACCGGTGTTGCTACTAAGTAGCGGGGGACAAATATATGTGTAAAGGGGCAGAACTCTGTAAAATATGGGCTGAGAGAAGCCACTTTCAATAGGAATCTGAATTAGCACTAGATAAATAAGTGTTGAAATTTTGGTGGTTGTATCTCAAGCGGTTTTGCCTAAAATGTGTTAACGGACTGACGGACGGACGTACATGTCGGACGGACGTACATGGCAATGACAATACCCCGAGGCCAAAATGGCCGAGGGGTAAAAAGTGACCAGATATCCACATATCTACAGGGGGGGGGGGGGAAACATGTACAGTTGTGATCTTATTGCCCTGGCCTGAAACTAAGTGTCGGACGGGTCTTTTGTCCATTTGTCCTCTGTTTATCTGTTGCCCCATATCCTGTCAAGCAGTTGATGTTAATGTGAAACAATTATTTTTAAAAAATATCCACAAAATATTATTCGCAATTCAACCCCTGTTTTATATATTTTTAAGAAAAGAAATATAATTTTTTTAAATGTTACACATGGCCCATGGGATGGAAGAAATAACTACAACCGGCTAGAGTTACTGAGCTGTATCACGATGGGATGGTATTTTCGGCTAAATATCGGAGCCAGTTCATCTCAGAGAAGTGAAATTCCCCACAGTATCTCTATGTAATTTGTGCATTTTTATTCTGAAATTCGAAGGAAATCTATTCCGAATCAAAACAAGCCTCCAATTCCACACATGTTATTTTCTGTGCCTAGTCACAATGTTACAAGATTGCAAGCCCAACGTCATTGTGCTTTGGAAAAAAAAAAAAAAAACCCACGCGAGGTATTGGAGATTTTCTTTGATCCTGAACAGATTTCCTTCAAATTTCAGAATAAAAATGCGCAGATTACATACAGATACTGTGGAGAATTTCACTTCTCTAAGAAAAACTGGCTCCGATAGCGGAAAATCACATCCTATCATCCCCTGACGAATCTCCGTTGGTAATGCATTCACGTCAGTGCAACAACAACAACAACAGTTCAACGATCATGTTTGTATTGATTTATTGGGTTGGCCATACCTTTCGCTATCTTCCATGAAGTATATTTTAGAGGACTTGTTATGCGAGACACCGCTTGTACTGGCCGACGACCACAGTTCATTTTAAAACTGAAAACTCCATCACTGGATGTGTTGGCAGGAAGCACAAACACATGGGCACTACTTCCGTTTTTGACTACTTTCGTTTTTGACAGAATCTCACAGGTTCCTACAATTCTGTTACAAGACAAAGTACAAGTTGCCATTTTCCGATAAAACAGGCGTTTATTATCGTTCAAATCCATTCTAAGAACTTTTAGACGAAATAAAAAGTCGATTTTCAAAGTTTTAATGTCAGACTATTTTTTTCTCAACAGCGTAGTGATACGACAATTAGTCTGGCAATACCGTACTACTGAATATGCAGAGGAATATAGACTTCTAGACCAAACCAATGACCAGTCATTCACTACACTGAACCAATGGCAGACATACAACTTTACTATGGCAGGAAGCACAAACACATGGGCACTACTTCCGTTTTTGACTACTTTCGTTTTTGACAGAATCTCACAGGTTCCTACAATTCTGTTACAAGACAAAGTACAAGTTGCCATTTTCCGACAATGTCAGACTATTTTTTTCTCAACAGCGTAGTGATACGACAATTAGTCTGGCAATACCGTACTACTGAATATGCAGCGGAATATAGACTTCTAGACCAAACCAATGACCAGTCATTCACTACATTGAACCAATGGCAGACATACAACTTTACTATGGAGCTCTTGATAGGCTACATGCCAGGAAGAGTATGTAAATCAGTATGAAAGTAGGCCTAATGTATGCATACTTGGAGATCCCTTTTTAGAAGACTGGAAAATGGTAGAAAAATAAAAAAAAATGTAAAAAAATAATTAATGACCGGTTAGACCTGAAAGTTTCAAAGGCACAAGTAAAAAATAAAAGGATCATAACCTGTAAGTTTCAAGAACTTCCTTGCAATAGTTTTCGCGATACGGCTCGGACAGACGGACAGACACACTGCTGGGGACACAACAATACTCCTGAGCCCGTAGGGCTGAAGAGTAAAAAAGGAATCGTTTCCAATTATCACTCGAGATTGAATCGTTCATTTCGTTAAATTTTACCGAAGTCGCGATTTTTCAGGGCGCGAGTGAATGTTTATTTCTTCACACTAAACGATTGATTCGCATTTGCTTTGCGGATTTTTCTTTCTATAGGCAATCGTTTTTCAATCGTGGACATTTTCTCGAATAAAACACAATATCGGGACTCGATGCAAATAAGGAGATTGAAAAAAGCATTACCTGAATATTGAGATTATTGCCGAAAGTTGTGCAGCAAGGTTCAACCTAAATGACCGGCATGTACAGTCGAATTCCAGTTAGATTTATTCTTCTGTCTTCTCAACATTTCTTTGCCTTGTGTAAATCTACAGCGTGTTTCTTTTCAGTTGACATTATAAGTTCTATGCTGGGTATGGGTCGATACATGTACGTATAACACCAACATACGCTTCAAGGTACGACTGTATATCATAACAGATTATCGGTAGAAGATAATATGCCCTAGCGTACTTTTTCTAACTACATTTTTCTCAATTTAATTTTTTTGTTTTAACTACAAACACTGCAACAGAAAACCTAGCCTGCCGGTCTCAAATAAAATAGGTTGGTTAATCCGCTTCGTGTTCTCATTTTGTACCATGTGACCGGTAATCGATCACCACATTTTCTTTTTTATAAAATTAATCAATTTGCCCATTGTAGTAGCCCTAAAAGTTGCATCATTTAAAAGCCTGATATCTACGCCTGTAACACGTAACATGTATACGTGTTTTATTTTTCATATTGCGCAAGCTCATTACATCTTATCTTTAAATACCCCTTTCCAGAATTGTCAGAATTCCCAGATTGCCAAACAGGTGGGTCGGAAAAAAATGAATGCGTTTCTAAGACAGAAACTGAACGGACAATGAGGTAAGAAATCTCCAATGGATTGACTTGTGATAGTGTTTTACATCCGTTTTCGCACGCCCAAGTCGAACACTATACATATTCATCAAAATACCCTATGGTGATGTCATAGCTCTACCAATATTACATGGTCCATATTATTATAACAGTTAAAGTGAGTCGAGCGGGCACCTACATATATACCGTATTATATGCTTTATGGTCGTAGATATCTTCTTAATGATGGTTCACCGGATATTGGGTCTGTTACAAAACATAAATAGCTGTCCCAGGAGAATTGAATCCGCTGAATTGATGTTGGTGTATTATACCACATTGACTGATCCTCACAAATAAAGTTCATCTGTCAAACCCATCATATGATCTTTGTAATAATGAATTAACTTACCGGCATCATACTTTTCCCGAACACGTTCATGCTGTCAACTTAGTCAACCAGAAGTTGCAAAAATAACACTCCAGATAGACTGTACACAGAAATCCACGCACATCAAACTTATATAACGGACTTTGCTGGATTGTTTTACATATTGGGAATCTCGTGACGAATCCTTCCAATCAAAATTGAGACACATGGGTGACGAATCCTTCCAATCAAAATGAGACACATGGGCGTCCGATTGAGATTAGATATGAATATCATAGACTGGGGCGGAGAATTGAGGGATAAAGAGGCTAGAACAAAATAATACTGGCGACCAATCCAGGGCATAGCCGAGCGGCCAATGTTATAGTGAGCATGGAATGATATCATCGATCAGTGTGAACTGTTATTAGAAGTCGAATCCATAGCGATATGCTTGAATAACAGTGTAAAGATGACGTTATAATTTTTCCTGTAGTAGCTACATTTAACAGTCATATACCATTTCTGGTGACATCGATTGGAAAGCAAACATTGTGCTGAATACTATAAGAATTATATAGACGTATATGTTTTTTGGTCATCATTGGAAAGTATCAGAAATTTAGTCTGCTATGCCAGGAATATACAGGCAATCCAAAGAGATTGGTGATTTATTTGTTGACCTGGGGAACTAATGATATCTTCGATATTGATACACTATTTAAATACAACTTTTGAAATAGCAGACATGGCATTACATTAACGAAGGGTATACACAACTGACCACGACTTTGTAATTAATTGTTCTGCTTTCTCAATATAATATTAGTGGGGCCGTTATAGAGCAATTTTGGGTGGAATTGTGCAATTTTGGTTACAAGTACGAACTTATGCACACCGCTATTTTGAAAGGTGCTCTTCCATTTAAGATCAGGACACAACATCTCTGACCTCATCCTCGCAAGCAAGCGGCATTATCTTCGGAGACGTTTAAGTTGCCGAATTTTGGCACCAAAAACTTTCGGACAGACAATGCCTTTATAATCATATTCGGATGGATCAGCAAATACTGGGCAGTTCAATTATTTCATTTGACCTCATCCTCTCAAGTCAGGGCGCTTCTCCCCGGGAATGTATGCCTTTTGACTCTTCGAGAATCTTCAGGTGGACCTTATGTTCACAATCAGTTTTACGCAATCATAATAATACGCAGATACTGAAAACTACCCGCCCTGATACTCACAAGCCACGACTTTGGTTTGTATGATTTTTTTGTGCATTCAAGGTATTTACAGCCTTTTCAGTTTGACGTTACATTTACAAGGAGTGAAGCAGATGGAACAATGAGATACCCGGGTATATTCGCTATATTCTCATATTTTAAATCGATCTCTCATACCAGAGCTTTGACCCCGATCATTTGATTCAGGTTGTTTCGGGTGCCTCCAGGGAGCTCCAGATTAAAGACATCATCCAATTGGAAGTTCAGATCCGCTGAGTCAACTGGAATATAAAAGTGAACACATAGCCAAAAAAAATGTCAAAACCCACATCAGAAAAATAAGATGTGGAGTATTTAGAAATTGGGCAAATGCCATAACTCGTGAATGCCATGTAATTAAGTACTTTCAACCTATTATACTCAACGGTGTGGTTTAATATATTTATTTAAATATATTCAACGAATAATTGATCCATATCAGCTTAATTGATCCATATCACAGAATCAGCACTATGCCACAAAGGGTGAAACTGATGGTTCAAACGAGATCTAGACGAAGGGACACATCTGAGATTCACATAAGATTCATGTGGTGTATACTCTACCATGTATGGGTTTAGCTAATTCCACCATAAATAATATTACTGACACAAATGCTTAAAGTTTGATATTGCCTTTTTGCCTGCTGTGTAATATACGTGATTGAACTGTCGGAAATTGGACATTCACTGGGACTCTAAACATCCGAGCAGTGTTGGACTACCAAAATACAGAAAAGTGATTTGTGCACGTCGGCACGGACTGTGAAGAGATTTGTGCACGTCAACACGGACTATGAAGTATACATCGGTATAGCATTGAATAGTAAGACTATATTTCACATTTATTTGTTGTATTGACCTTACTTCATTTGTATATGATTTTAGTATTGTAAAAAAATATTTGATTGTTAATTCTTGACTTCACACACCTTTTTTGTTACGTTTTTTCTGTTATTGTAAAATTGACGTCACAACACATATACCTATTTTTCTAGAGAACCGTTTACACCAATCACATACACCTGAAGTACAGATTGAGGCTACATTTCAATTAATATTAGAAGTCACCAAAACGCATCCATTTGAATATAAGTATTATAAAATCCTTACTGGATTCGAGTTCCTGGTGGAATTCTGTGAACAGGGCAGTCTACATACGTCTAATAAAGTTCTTAAGTTCAAATCAACAATACAATTGGTGGAGAAATTATCTGACTTCTATAGCTGAAATGACCCTAAACCTGATAGTTATGAAGCATATCTAACCCTACGTCCTAACACCGCTTTGACACTCGACTTCACGTACATTCCTCTTTAACACCGCTTTGACACTCGACTTCACATATTTTCCCCCCTAACACCGCTTTGACATTCGACTTCACATACATTCCTCTCTAACACCGCTTTGACACTCGACTTCACATACATTCCTCTCTAACACTGGTTGACACTCGACTTCACGTACAATCCTCCCTAACACCGCTTTGACACTCGACTCCATGTACATTTCTGCCTAAATCCGCTTTCACACTCGACTTCACGTACATTACTCCCTAACACCGCTTTGACATTCGACTTCACGTACATTTTTCCCTAACACCGCTTTGACACTGCACTACAGATATATTCCTTCCTAACAGTGCTTTGAAACTCAACTTCAAGTACACTCATGCCGAACACCCAGCTTCGACATTACCCTAGTTACGCTTTGGTGGAGAAATTATCTGACTTCTATAGCTGAAATGACCCTAAACCTGATAGTTATGAAGCATACCTAACCCTAAGTCCAAATCCCGCTTTGACACTCGACCTGACATACATTCCTCCCTAACACCACTTTGACACTCGACTTCACGTACATTCCTTCCTAACACCGCTTTGACAGTCGACTTCACATACATTCCTCCCTAACACCGCTTTGACATTCGACTTCACATACATTCCTCCCTAACACCGCTTTGACACTCAAATTCACATACATTCCTCCCTAACACTGCTTTGACACTCGATTTCACATACATTCCTCCCTAACACTGGTTGACACTCGACTTCACGTACATTCCTCCGATTACAAGAAAGAGTAGCAAAATATCGACTCAGTGTTGGAATATGCCTTTCGGTTATATTTTCAAGAGTTATGCCCCTTTGTTCCTCAAACCTTTGTGAATGGGATGTATATTTGTCGACGTAGGATCTCGATTCATTTTGTAGGCCTATGGACAAGCACCCAGCTTCTACATTACCCTAGTTTCGCTTTGGTGGAGAAATTACCTGACTTCTATAGCTGAAATGATCCTAAACCTGATAGTTATGAAGCATACCTAACACCTAAGTCCTAATCCCGCTTTGACACTCGACCTGACATACGTTCCTCCCCAGCACCGCTTTGACACTCGACTTCACGTGCATTCCTTCCTAACACCGCTTTGACACTCGACTTCACGTACATTCCTCTTTAACACCGCTTTGACAGTCGACTTCACATACATTCCTCCCTAACACCGCTTTGACATTCGACTTCACATACATTCCTCCCTAACACCGCTTTGACATTCGACTTCCCATACATTCCTCCCTAACACCGCTTTGACACACCACTTCACATACATTCCTCTCTTAACACTGGTTGACACTCGACTTCACGTACAATCCTCTCTAACACCGCTTTGACACTCGACTCCATGTACATTTCTGCCTAAATCCACTTTCACACTCGACTTCACGTACATTCCTCCCTAACACCGCTTTGACATTCGACTTCACGTACATTTTTCCCTAACACCGCTTTGACACTGCACTACAGATATATTCCTTTCCAACAGTGCTTTGAAATTCAATTTCAAGCACAATCATGCCGAACACCCAGCCTCGACATTACCCAAGTTACGCTTTGGTGGAGAAATTATCTGACTTCTATAGCTGAAATGACCCTAAACCTGATAGTTATGAAGCATACCTAACCCTAAGTCCTAATCCCGCTTTGACACTCGACCTGACATACATTCTTCCCTGACACCGCTTTGATTTAAACAGTATATTTATTTCACCAGGAAACAGGGATCGGCGAACAGGCAGAGCCTATTTGAACGCCTCTCCCAACAGACATATTACACATACATGTACAATAACAAGATGACAGACAACAGTGAATAGAATTAGAAACAGTTACCAACATAATAATTAACATGCAGCTGCGTACATATATATATATATACATATATACATACATATATACACACACATATATACATACACACATAGATTTATCACTAACACCGCTTTGACACTCGACTTCATGTACATTCCTTCCTAACACCGCTTTGAGTCGACTTCACATACATTCCTCCCTAACACTGCTTTGACATTCGACTTCACATACATTCCTCCCTAACACCTCTTTGACACTCGACTTCACATACATTCCTCCCTAACACCGCTTTGACACTCGACTTCACATACATTCCTCCTTAACCCTGGTTGACACTCGACTTCACATACATTCCTCCGATTACAAGAGTAGCAAAATATCGACTCAGTGTTGGAATATGCATTTCGGTTATATTTTTAAGAGTTATGCCCCTTTGTTCCTCAAACCTTTGTGAATGGGATGTATATTTGTCGACGTAGGATCTCGGCCCATATTGTAGGCCTATGGACAAGCATGAAATTTGCATGATATGTGGTCAGTGCCTGGTAGTTGTGGCAAACATGTTTTATTCATACATGTAGAAGGTGATTTGATCAAGCATTTATAAAACAGCTAGTGATACATTTATGAAATTAATGTCTTGTCAGTATTGTTTTCAGCAGATACATGTACATGATGATGATGTCAGGGACAGAGTGATTTACATTCGACTTCCTGTGATTGGATTATTAAAGGGATGACCATATCACTTACAAGTTGAGAATATGTTTGTCACTGAATGAACTGTTCGTTGAATTATGCAGCAATAAATCTGATGATGTGTAGGTTATTGATTTGATAATTTGTCAGTTTTTACATTGCGAGTTCAGAGGTACATTGTAGGTTCCGCGAAATGTTCCTGAAATCTGTACTTTTGAGTGTTAAATTGCTGTAGGGCGATTCCGGCGTTACTTACTCGGCCACCGAGGGCCCCTCATATGATTACAAGAAAGAGTAGCAAAATATCGACTCAGTGTTGGAATATGTAGGATGGATAAAAGTTTCAAAGTGTCGCAGCAATGTGTCGTCCGGCAGAATATACATTTGTCAAAGTGTCGCTGCAAACTGTCGCTAAAGAAAAAGAGGTTCAATCTGTCGCAGCAATCTGTCGTGCAGGAAAACTATTTCAAACTGTCGCAGCAATCTGTCATCCAGTAAAATATGCCTTGTCAAAAGCGTCGCTGCAAACTGTTGCTCAGGACAAATAGTTCCAAACTGCCGCAGCAATCTGTCGTCCTTCAGAATATATCATTTTGTATTGTTGGAGGGGGGTGGCCCCATCATACATTCATGATGAACAGTTTCAAAGTATCGTAGCAATCTGTCGTCCGTCGGAATATACCTTTTCAAAGTGTCGCTGCAAACTGTCTCACAGGGAAAAGAAAGTTCAACTCAGACCCATTCACTACCCTTATAATCGTTTCCTTTTGTATTGTTGGGGGGGGGGGGGCATTATCTGCTTCGTGATCTCTTACATGGAAGACGTACCAAAACTTTGGTATTTAATTATGGTAAACATTTGGTATCTTTTCCTGTGATACTTCGCCCTCTGAGTGAAGTTTGTTTTTTTAAAAGTCATAAAACTCAGGAAAAAAATGCCACCACTGGCCAACACAGCCTTCAAGTTGAACTTGGTCATGCAGCCATGGAGCTTATCTAAAAAGCCAGTGTCAATATACAGGTCAAAATGTACTGCCATCCTTAGTGGTCAGAGGACTGGGTCAATTGCCAGTTGGCCCCTCATAAAATCTCTGTGGAACCTAACCTTTCCTCAGACTTGAAAACCAGACAGGAACAGTCACAAATATTGAAACTGTAGAATAGTGAGTGAGTGAGTGAGTGAGTGAATAGGATTAACCTCGCTTTCAACATTATTTCAGTCATATCCCGACGATGAAGAATAGGAATGTATGGGAAGGAATCTGCAAAATTTGGAGACGCAAGGTTTTCACTTTATTATCCCATTTCATGCCGACACTCTCAGTATTTATCGTTTACACACATCAAGGAGTTGCACCGCAGATACAATGACATTATATGCTTTTCAACATTTTACCAAAATACACTGTAAGAGCAACAATACTCGATTCACTAAGCCCTTAATCATTCCATAATAATGTTACAAGTTCTTACATGCTTGTGGCACTGTGCAGTACAACATTAATAACAGTGAGATTTTTAAATTGAAGATGTAAAACATCAGAATCCTATAACTTAGAAGATTATCTTGAATATGATATGAACTTACAAAAGTATGACAGTTACACATAAATGTGAACTGCAAAGCTTTCCAATGTTCTGTTAAAATGTCAGAATTCAAGGCCTTTGTACATGTAATAATAGTTGTTTATGTGTGGTAAATAGTGCTGTGAATTATTTTCTTCTTCCGAGTATACGATAAAGTTTAAAACTTATACCAACAGAAAACGAGAGCCACAACTTTCGAAAACGTCATCAATTGCCTCCAATTGTTTGGAACCTAATGACGTTATAGTGGTTCTCACTCATCCGATGTAGCACGTCTTGTAAAATGATACATCAACTAAAACTTGGAGACCTGTATAACATCATAACATTCAAGCAAGAGAGGCAAGCCATGTAAGTTTTCAATACAAATTTATAACAGGATAGCAAATAACAGATGGGCAATTCGGTGTAAACATGGACATGGTCAGTAATAAATAAACTTAATGGTATGTTACCAATTCTTTTCCTATAACCTAGTTTATTTTCCTAAGTTCGTGTCACGAAAAATGATTTGTTTCTAAACTGATAAAAATCCCTGAACAGGAGAACTATTTCATAATTTCTTTGTCTTACTTATGCCTTAGTCATTTCTGATAAAACTGCTCATATATTGAATAGAAAAAAAATGGTGGTACTTTGAAAATTGTAACCTGAGTTACATGTAACCTGAGTTACGTTTGATGTGCATCTCATTACACATAATGCAAAGAAAATAACTGCAACTTTACAGCTGTATAAACTACTTTACATATGCATTGATGATATAAATATTTTGAGACCAGAATTTTGATGAGTTATATTCCACCTTCAAGTATGACTATACACATTTGTACATAATATCCTAATTTGAGATTTTGTTCTATGTAGTTCCACTGCACCTTGGATATTAAGAGTTGGATTGCTGAACTCTTCTCTGTCGTTCATGTATATTTGTCTTCGAAACAAGATATAATATACACCAATCATGCCAATTGATAATGAGGACCGTAGATTCAAAATACAATGTACAGGGCAAATCATCATGCACCAGAACTGGCATTAGTTTGTGTGATGTTTGCTATTTGCATTTGGATTCTTTTGGGTGCAATACATGTATGTGCTTGCATATACGAGTTCTTCTAGAGTGTATATATATATCGACCTGCACATAATCACCTTTAATTGTTTCTTTTGAATTGGTCTTATTAATTGAGTCCTATCATACATGTACATCTAAAATACTACACATAATGTGTACCACGTACTTGTCCAGGATACTGCAGTGATGGAGAGGTAATAATAAACATAACATGATAAAAATCTGTGTTTTCTAACCAAGCACATTTAGAATTATCATGCAGCATCACTCATATATTAATAGTGTTGCATATTCTGTATTGAATACAGTTTTGTGTCAACGATTAGATTCTGACAAACTGTAACCTGAGTCACGGTTCCCTGAGTCACGCAATCTTCTTTAATTATCTCCCTGTTGCTATTATATATCAAGTTCAATATTGCACATGTATATATTTTACTATGGATGTACTTTGTTTAATCAATATTTGATGAATTCTCGCACATAATTACTTCAAAGGGAAATCACATTTGAACTATAGTGGTCTGGGGGTCATTTCGTTTTCTTGTAACAAAACATGATAAAAAGCAACTTATTCTATGCAAATACATTTGGAATTATCATATAGCTTTGTTCCAGTATTACTAGGGTTGCATTTTCTGTTTTGAGTAAAGTTTTGCATCAATCATGTTTAGCCCCGGACAAACTGTAACCTGAGTCACAGTAAACTGAGGCACGTGATCTTCTTTAATTATCTCCCTGTTACTATTATATATCAGGTTCAATACTGCACAAATATTTAGCTACAGATGTACTTTGTTTAATGAAAGTTTGATGAATTCTCTCACACAATTAATTTGAAGAGAAATCTCGTTTGAACTATAGTGGTCTGGGGGTCATGTCTTTTTTTGGTAACCGGAGTCACACTTTGTTTTTGTACATGAAAGTTACAATTTGAACTTAGAATAATCAACTGGTTGTGTAATTGGTTAGGTCTTACACTGAAGTAAATAACTGTTGAATGTGGGTTATTACATGTCATTTATATTAAAATCTGAGCAAATTGAATTTGGTCTTGGGGCTCTGAATCTAAACTGCGTCACGCTGGAATTGCCCAGGTGATGTATGTGAGCAACAATTTGGAAAAAAATTAAAAGCTTCACAGTTCACCTTGAACGCCCGGCACAGATCAAAGACAAACCCTGAGAAAACAGCCTCATCAAGTGCCTGTTGTCTCAGGGGATACATGTAGTGCTCATGTGGTTTCTGTGCACCAAACTCATTCCAGTTCCCGCGGAAAACCTTCTTAGGGATCATGTGATCTTTCATGTGACCAGGCCCGTGTGAAAATGCTTATTTTGAACCGTCGTATGTACAAATCAAGTGAATAAAAGATACGTTCTTCATTGGTCAGTCCAATATTATGGCTGAACTGTTAGCTTATAAATATGTTCATGCACACTGTGAGGATTTCACCTCTCAAGACAAGATACAGATAGATATTTTGCTCAGGCCCTCCCCAGGCGAAAAGCTCATAAAAAAGGCCTGCACTTGAGAGCTATATGTATCCTATATGCATGGCAATAGGCACTGAAGGCCATTATCTCAGGGGATAGCTCTTGTGTGCCCTAGGCTAATTGTGACTTTAATTGGCATCACTCATTGGAAGCCACCTTGAATCCAAATAAACTTGACAATCATTATTCACATATTCTCTGCAAATTAACTGTCAGGTTTTCCTTTAGTATGGTGTATCCATCTCAATTGACAGAATGGAATTAGTAACATTATGATATCACATGTATAGCCTATACATGCATGCATAGTACTAGGGGGGATTAGGGTACAGTGGAACATGGGGCACAGTGGGACAAGCTGTCCAGCTTCTTTGTTAAGTACATGAAGCACATTACAATATTATCAGCAGAAAGCTACATGTACCACCCCATACAACACCTACATGTATATTGATTACAAATAAAAACTATCACTGTTGAAAAATGACGAGCAAAAAACTTGTTTTTGAGCAGTCCAAGTAAATTTTGAGGCCTGCAGGATGATATTTTGTTATACCAAGTTGTCAGCAATATTTCATTGCTGTATTGTTACTACTGAGAAAGTATGGATAAATGTACAATTTGAATTATATCGATTTATTTTCTCAGATGTATGTGTCTGTTTTTTTCATAAACGGAAAATATCGTGCACCTGGGGCAGACTGGGACACTTTTGCTGGGACAGACTATAGTAATCAAATACTTTCATCATAAAATGCAATTATAATGCATTAGTTTGTTTCCTATGTGATAGTAATATTGCTAATCCTATCAGATTTGATGAGATAATTTTACTGTTGAAGTCTATTGCCATCGTTGGAATGAAAATGATACAAAATATTTTTTTTCCCTCAAATTTGGCCCCTGGGAAATATTTTACATTAAGCAGGGGTCTAAAATAGCCACTAACTTAACCATCGCTGTTGAATCTTCTAAACTCCTATAAAACATATTAGTATATACTTGATGTAACATGTACATGTATTTTGATTATTGTCCCATCGCATCTCACTGGGTGTTCCAGTGTAACCCACATACATGTAGTGGCCGGGGCAAACTGGGACACAATTTTTTTACGTTTTTAAAATCGAATTGTGGAGAAAAGTATAACAGTCACAAATATTGAAACTGTAGAATAGTGAGTGAGTGAGTGAGTGAATAGGATTAACCTCGCTTTCAACATTATTTCAGTCATATCCCGACGATGAAGAATAGGAATGTATGGGAAGGAATCTGCAAAATTTGGAGACGCAACGTTTTCACTTTATTATCCCATTTCATGCCGACACTCTCAGTATTTATCGTTTACACACATCAAGGAGTTGCACTGCAGATACAATGACATTATATGCTTTTCAACATTTTACCAAAATACACTGTAAGAGCAACAATACTCGATTCATTAAGCCCTTAATCATTCCATAATAATGTTACAAGTTCTTACATGCTTGTGGCACTGTGCAGTACAACATTAATAACAGTGAGATTTTTAAATTGAAGATGTAAAACATCAGAATCCTATAACTTAGAAGATTATCTTGAATATGATATGAACTTACAAAAGTATGACAGTTACACATAAATGTGAACTGCAAAGCTTTCCAATGTTCTGTTAAAATGTCAGAATTCAAGGCCTTTGTACATGTAATAATAGTTGTTTATGTGTGGTAAATAGTGCTGTGAATTATTTTTTTCTTCCGAGTATACGATAAAGTTTAAAACTTATACCAACAGAAAACGAGAGCCACAACTTTCGAAAACGTCATCAATTGCCTCCAATTGTTTGGAACCTAATGACGTTATAGTGGTTCTCACTCATCCGATGTAGCACGTCTTGTAAAATGATACATCAACTAAAACTTGGAGACCTGTATAACATCATAACATTCAAGCAAGAGGGGCAAGCCATGTAAGTTTTCAATACAAATTTATAACAGGATAGCAAATAACAGATGGGCAATTCGGTGTAAACATGGACATGGTCAGTAATAAATAAACTTAATGGTATGTTACCAATTCTTTTCCTATAACCTAGTTTATTTTCCTAAGTTCGTGGAAATAATATTTTGTTTGGGTTTTAATCCACTAATAGACTTCTATTTTTTTGATGAAATGTCGTGCAAAATAGCGTAAAATTCTCTGTTCATCATAGGGTAGATTTGTCATCTTGGCTACTCTTACTTTATTGAATAAATCTTTATCTTTTGTCTACAACACATTGATCTATTTATGTACTTTAACCAGAAAATGCAGGTAGCTAAAATTCCTTTAGTTTATGTAGCATACACAGCAGTATGCTATCATGTTATATGATGTAACCCGAGTCACGAAAAATGATTTGTTTCTAAACTGATAAAAATCCCTGAGCAGCAGAACAGGAGAACTATTTCATAATTTCTTTGTCTTACTTATGCCTTAGTCATTTCTGATAAAGCTGCTCATATATTGAATAGAAAAAAAATGGTGGTACTTTGAAAATTGTAACCTGAGTTACGTTTGATGTGCATCTCATTACACATAATGCAAAGAAAATAACTGCAACTTTACAGCTGTATAAACTACTTTACATATGCATTGATGATATAAATATTTTGAGACCAGAATTTTGATGAGTTATATTCCACCTTCAAGTATGACTATACACATTTGTGCATAATATCCTAATTTGAGATTTTGTTCTATGTAGTTCCACTGCACCTTGGATATTAAGAGTTGGATTGCTGAACTCTTCTCTGTCGTTCATGTATATTTGTCTTCGAAACAAGATATAATATACACCAATCATGCCAATTGATAATGAGGACCGTAGATTCAAAATACAATGTACAGGGCAAATCATCATGTACCAGAACTAGCATTAGTTTGTGTGATGTTTGCTATTTGCATTTGGATTCTTTTGGGTGCAATACATGTATGTGCTTGCATATACGAGTTCTTCTAGAGTGTATATATATATATCGACCTGCACATAATCACCTTTAATTGTTTCTTTTGAATTGGTCTTATTAATTGAGTCCTATCATACATGTACATCTAAAACACTACACATAATGTGTACCACGTACTGGTCCAGGATATTGCAGTGATGGAGAGGTAATAATAAACATAACATGATAAAAATCTGTGTTTTCTAACCAAGCACATTTAGAATTATCATGCAGCATCATTCATATATTAATAGTGTTGCATATTCTGTATTGAATACAGTTTTGTGTCAACGATTAGATTCTGACAAACTGTAACCTGAGTCACGGTTCCCTGAGTCACGCAATCTTCTTTAATTATCTCCCTGTTGCTATTATATATCAAGTTCAATATTGCACATGTATATATTTTACTATGGATGTACTTTGTTTAATCAATATTTGATGAATTCTCGCACATAATTACTTCAAAGGGAAATCACATTTGAACTATAGTGGTCTTGGGGTCATTTCGTTTTCTTGTAACAAAACATGATAAAAAGCAACTTATTCTATGCAAATACATTTGGAATTATCATATAGCTTTGTTCCAGTATTACTAGGGTTGCATGTTCTGTTTTGAGTAAAGTTTTGCATCAATCATGTTTAGCCCCGGAAAAACTGTAACCTGAGTCACAGTAACCTGAGGCACGTGATCTTCTTTAATTATCTCCCTGTTACTATTATATATCAGGTTCAATACTGCACAAATATTTAGCTACAGATGTACTTTGTTTAATGAAAGTTTGATGAATTCTCTCACACAATTAATTTGAAGAGAAATCTCGTTTGAACTATAGTGGTCTGGGGGTCATGTCTTTTTTTGGTAACCGGAGTCACACTCTTTGTTTTTGTACATGAAAGTTACAATTTGAACTTAGAATAATCAACTGGTTGTGTAATTGGTTAGGTCTTACCCTGAAGTAAATAACTGTTGAATGTGGGTTATTACATGTCATTTATATTAAAATCTGAGCAAATTGAATTTGGTCTTGGGGCTCTGAATCTAAACTGAGTCACGCTGGAATTGCCCAGATGATGTATGTGAGCAACAATTTAGAAAAAAATTAAAAGCTTCACAGTTCACCTTGAACGCCCGGCACAGATCAAAGACAAACCCTGAGAAAACAGCCTCATCAAGTGCCTGTTGTCTCAGGGGATACATGTAGTGCTCATGTGGTTTCTGTGCACCAAACTCATTCCAGTTCCCGCGGAAAACCTTCTTAGGGATCATGTGATCTTTCATGTGACCAGGCCCGTGTGAAAATGCTTATTTTGAACCGTCGTATGTACAAATCAAGTGAATAAAAGATACGTTCTTCATTGGTCAGTCCAATATTATGGCTGAACTGTTAGCTTATAAATATGTTCATGCACACTGTGAGGATTTCACCTCTCAAGACAAGATACAGATAGATATTTTGCTCAGGCCCTCCCCAGGCGAAAAGCTCATAAAAAAGGCCTGCACTTGAGAGCTACATGTATCCTATATGCATGGCAATAGGCACTGAAGGCCATTATCTCAGGGGATAGCTCTTGTGTGCCCTAGGCTAATTGTGACTTTAATTGGCATCACTCATTGGAAGCCACCTAGAATCCAAATAAACTTGACAATCATTATTCACATATTCTCTGCATATTAACTGTCATGTTTTCCTTTAGTATGGTGTATCCATCTCAATTGACAGAATGGAATTAGTAACATTATGATATCACATGTATAGCCTATACATGCATGCATAGTACTAGGGGGGATTAGGGTACAGTGGAACATGGGGCACAGTGGGACAAGCTGTCCAGCTTCTTTGTAAGTACATGAAGCACATTACAATATTATCAGCAGAAAGCTACATGTACCACCCCATACAAAACCTACATGTATATTGATTACAAATAAAAACTATCACTGTTGAAAAATGACGAGCAAAAAATTTGTTTTTGAGCAGTCCAAGTAAATTTTGAGGCCTGCAGGATGATATTTTGTTATACCAAGTTGTCAGCAGTATTTCATTGCTGTATTGTTACTACTGAGAAAGTATGGATAAATGTACAATTTGAATTATATCGATTTATTTTCTCAGATGTATGTGTCTGTTTTTTTCATAAACGGAAAATATCGTGCACCTGGGGCAGACTAGGACACTTTTGCTGGGGCAGACTATAGTAATCAAATACTTTCATCCTAAAATGCAATTATAATGCATTAGTTTGTTTCCTATGTGATAGTAATATTGCTAATCCTATCAGATTTGATGAGATAATTTTACTGTTGAAGTCTATTGCCATCGTTGGAATGAAAATGATACAAAATATTTTTTTTCCCTCAAATTTGGCCCCTGGGAAATATTTTACATTAAGCAGGGGTCTAAAATAGCCACTAACTTAACCATCGCTGTTGAATCTTCTAAACTCCTATAAAACATATTAGTATATACTTGATGTAACATGTACATGTATTTTGATTATTGTCCCATCGCAGCTCACTGGGTGTTCCAGTGTAACCCACATACATGTAGTGGCCGGGGCAAACTGGGACACATTTTTTTTTACGTTTTTAAAATCGAATTGTGGAGAAAAGTATAACAGATATTTCGTCCAATAAAGAATATCCGCGTCCATATAATCCAGAGACCTATTCCGATCCATATTCCACATAACGGTATTAGCCCCAAATTCAAAAAGACATTCATACATGCAAGAGAGAAGCGGTCAGCAGTTTTCAATGACGTCGGCGAGACACCATGATGTTCCAAAAATATCAAATCCGTATCGCTGATCAGTATTCTTAATCCATAATAATCATTGTAAAGTCGACATCTAGAGGTTAATCTGGGACTTCAGCCAACATGCAGAATGTACACTGACATTGTTTTAACATATTTCACGAATTGTCCCTGGAAAAATTTAGAGAATCAGCATGGTATCACTTCTCAAGGAATACATGTAGTATGACAGTGTTTTGGCCTGGTTCTGCTTAGCTTTATTACCCTCAGTGTTAGTAAAGCTGTAGGCACAGACTTCTTATCTGGACAATTTATTACCCCCTTGACCCTAACATGTCGAAATGGACAAGAAAGACTCTTGGATGGAGTGGTGAAATTTGGCTTGGAGAACTAAACACAGCTACCCCTGGCTGTTATCTGTGCATCTGGCCGCACATAAGTGCTGGCTTCGTTTCTGATAAACTCCTATCTAACTTCAGCTGTTATATTTATGGGACAACCACATGTTGAACTGAGTTTGATTTTGGTAAGGGATCTTTTGACACCTGACATTTCAGCATCTGATATTTTTATATTCATTTCATTTTGTTTATAGATTTTAATAGTCTTTTTCTTAGGGACAAAGTCAAGGCTACAAACAATTTTGCATGTGACATTTTGGCAAGCTTTTAAAAATATGTTCATTCTATTTTTCATTGTCTTTTCTTAAGCACAAAGTGAAGCGTGTGACATATCTGCAACTGTTTTTCACATGTGCGATTAATTTAAGAATACATTTTTTAAGGTGAAAATCAATTATTGAATTACATTGTGTAGGGAGAGAAAGGACTGGTTGGGACATTTTTTTTAATAAAAATAAAAGACAAGGTTGAAAGTTTTAAGTGAACTTATAATTGTTATGATATAGTCCATCGATAGGGCTATCTACATGTACCACCCACCAGTATTAAGTCCAAAGTATTAAGTAAACAGAATGGTTCTCTGTGGCAGATTTTATTTTGTAAGCATGATGAACAGCTAAAGCCAAACAATGTTTTGTTTCAAAAACACAAATATGCTAATTGTCCCCCGACGCCCGAAGGGCTGAAGGGGGACTATAGTATTGGGGTCCATGCGTCCGTCCGGAACTCCTGGAAAACCGAAAGGATTCTTTTCAAATCTGGTATGTGGGTACCTCGCCTCAGATCTCGCTTGGGATAGTTTTTCACACCGATCCGCATATAGGTGGCGCCACCTTGGGGGCCAAGTTAGAATTTCATTTCCGGGTGAGAACTTTCGAAAAAATGAACAGATATTTTTCTCAAATTTGGTATATGGGTACCTCGCTTCAGGATCTTGCTTGGGATTGTTTTTCACACCGATTCGCCTGTAGATGAATTCACCTATAGACGAATCGGCGTGAAAAACAATATCAAGCGAGATCTTGGGGAGAGGTACCCACATACGTATCTTGAAAAGAATCCATTTGAACAGTTTTTTGTTTTTTTTAATTATTGTCCAGAAACGGAATTTTAACTTGACTTATAAAGGTGGCACACGCGCCATGGCAAGTACCTTGTTACTGGATCTCACGTGCGATTGTTATCCATGACGGGTACTAAACGTTACGGTTCTAAGCCAAATCAATTGCGGTCGGGGGACGTCAACCCCTCGGGGTTTCATTTTAATTTGCATAACCCCAATCTAAAAAAGCTCATTGCTCGACCAATCGATGTCACCTCTGGGATTCTGAGAGAAATATTACTATGCCTAACCAGTGAGCCAGTCAGGCCCTGCTATTTCAGAATCTCCTCATGATTCCGGAATTCTTGCAAATATAGCCATTTATATAAAATTCCTGTTGTTGTTGGAACATGGTCCAACCAATTGCTATAGCAATTGGAATTGGTTGGACCATATTCCAACTCACCCCAGCTTCCAAGTTCCTACCAGTTCCAAAAGCAGCTTCAGTATTGGTCAAGGTCAAATTTTCAAAACAAGAGCTGATCCGTCTAAACAAAAGCACCTGTTTAATACGAAGCAGCGCATCTGAAAACCCCTCGGCTATGGGCGCCAGCCATTCTTAATGTATTCAATTTTAACCAAGATGTCAAAACCACCAAGCAGTCAAGTGACAAATATACAGATTATCAACAATATTTGCAATTAGAAATGGCCCCTAAGGTTTCCATCCAATCAGGGAAACCGGTTTTCATTACATAAATCTCTCTCCAAATGTTATGTTGAGCAGTTGACCAGTATCAGAGATAGAGATCATTAATGATTTTGCATGAAGTAAAGATGGCCGCCCATCCTTCCCGCCACTGATGTGGTTATTAATGGAAGTCTCTTCATACATCGATGCTGTAAGCCAAGTTTCGTATAGAACACTTAAATGGTATCAGAGATAAACATCATTAAAGATTTTGCATAAATTTAAGATGGCTGCCAAGATTTCAGCCCAATCAGAGAAACCAGATCTATCATTCATCGTAAGTCTCTTGATGCATCGATGATGTATACCAAATTTTACACCGAGCACTTCAACGGTATCAGAGATAGAGATCATGAATGATTTTGCATAAATTAAAGATGGCCACCCATCCTTCCCACCAGTCAAAGGAATTGAATTGGTTATTCATTGCAAGTTTCTTGATACATCGATGCTGTATACCAAGTTTCGTATAGAACGCTGAAATGGTATCAGAGATATATATCATTAAAGATTTTGCATAAATTAAAGATTGCCACCAAGGTTTCCACCCAATCAGAGAAACCAGAACTGTCATTTATCGTAAGTCTCTTGACCCATCGATGATGTATACCAAATTTTACATCAAACACTTCAATGGTATCAGAGATAGAGATCATTACTGATTTTGCATAAATTAGTGATGGTCGCCAAGGTTTTCGGTCAATCAGGTCCTGATTCAAACTATCTGGATGTATCGATGATGTATACCAACTTTCATATAAAACAATTGAATGGTAACAGAGATATGTATCATTATCGATTTTACATAAAATTAAAGACGGCCGCCAAGGTTTCCACTCAATCAGGTCCCAATTCAATAGGCTTCTAGTCCTTGCCTTGGTAAAAAAGCAGACCAAATTTGGAATTCATCAGTGAAACCATTTTCCGGCTATCTCGCTCACGTACGGACGTACAGACGAACGTACAAGACGACGACAATACCCCATGGCCAAAATTGGCCGAGGGGTAAAAAGGGGTACCGATAGTATCCTCAGACGACAGTTTCCACACCAATATTTTTCCCCACGACATTATCCCCACAATTAGACATTTTCCCCAGGCAACATTTTTTGTTATATTTTTTTATTTTAAACTAGCGCTGTAATATCTTGTTAACTCAAAAGATAAATCTTAATATCTATTGTATTTGGGTGTTTTGTCCTCTGGGTGTTTTGTCCAAGGATCTTTTGTCCTCGGGTGTTTTGTCCCCGGGTGTTTTATCCCACACACCTGCATATTGACCAATTTATGCTGACATCTCGGCTAATAAACCATATTTTGAAGCAGATTATCAAGTGACCCTACTTGTATCTATTTTATATGTAATTTACTAGTATTCTAGTTACATGTGGTTTGATCATAACACTCTTATAACAGGCTTATGGCAGTATTATGGAAGGCAAACACCACCAATAATACAACAGTGAAAGAAATAAGCTGGAGTCAAACGATTAACGTTCATTTGACAAACGAACAACGGACAGGCAAACCATTAACGTTCGTTTACCAAACAATTAACGTTCATTTGACAGACGATTAACGTTCGCTTACCAAACGAACAACGCACAGTCAAACGAACATCAGACAGTCAAACGATTAACGTACAGTCAAACGAACATCAGACAGTCAAACGATTAACGTACAGTCAAACGAACATCAGACAGCCAAACGATTAACGTACAGTCAAACAAACATCAGACAGTCAAACGATTAACGTACAGTCAAACGAACATCAGACAGTCAAACGATTAACGAACAGACGGCGCCACCATCGGCATAAAAGTTTATGTGGAAAAAAAGATCGCCAAATATAGAAAAACGGCGCACCAGCACATCAGCGACGCGGTTCGTCTCCTGAACCAAGCAGGTGCGATGCTTGGCCAGGCAGTTTATCTAACAACTTCTTGAAATAAAACAAATATTCTGAAATTTATACATGTGTTATTCAGACTGTTGTGCTATAGATTCAGTTAAAAACGTTTCTGTCAAATTTCAGTTTTGACGAAAAATAACTTAATTGATGTTCACAAAGGGCTTTCATAATCACCTGTTTGAAATAATTTCCAGCTATCCAGCTCTGCAAATAATTTATTGATCAAATCATATCTTACCATATTTCATATCTAGTTAATGAGAAATAACTTTCTATCTACCTGGATATTTTGAAGAAAAAAAATTCTGGTCCTAAATTGTTTTGCCACAAGTAAGATGCTGCGAATTGACAATGTTCTGAAAATTGCGATTCAGATGTCGATTGCACACTATCACATGAATTCCAGCGTGACGCAATGACAAGGTACCCATGTTTTCAGTTCTTCTGAACCTCTGTTATTACTAGTCCATGGTAACATCTCTTTTGGAATGTCCTTTTCCTAACCCTATTACTAAGAACTTTAGGATGAGAGAAAAAAGGGAAATACAATTGTTTTCTACCTGAGTAGTATACAAAGAGTATTTCAGCGGAATAGCGCCTCACTGCGCATGCGCAGAACTTGGTTTGACGTCATAAGTGAGGATGTGCGCATGCGTGAGTTGATGTGTGGTGGAGGTGGGTACAAAATGGCGGATACTTACCTCCCACCACACAACCACACAGGCCGCCATTTTGTACCCACCTCCACCACACAGTGCACTGACTGACACCGGTGTGGTGGAGGTGGGTACAAGATGGCGGCCTGTTGTGGTTGTGTGGTGGGAGGTGAGTATCCGCCATTTGGTACCCACCTCCACCACCGGTGTCAGTCAGTGCACTGGTGTGGTGGAGGTGGGTACAAGATGGCGGCTTGGTTTTAAGGGGGGTGGGAGGTGAGTATCCGCCATTTTGTACCCACTCTTCATCAATTGACTGGAGGTAGGTACAAGATGGCGGCTTGGTTTTAAGGGGAGTGGGAGGTGAGTATCCACCATTTTGTACCCACCTCCAGTGAAAAACGTATAAAAGGAGTCGATTTTTAGGGAAGGGGTGTATTCATTGCTCTACTTTTGCGTAGCACTGTGACTTACCTGTCTGCCTGCCTGCCTGCCTGCCTGTTTGCTTCACCTCTAGTCAGTCATCCAGTCTGCTTGCCTACTTGTATCAGTTGTGGAAGAACCATTTACTTTTTTCACTTTTACGAGTGCCAATTCACCAGACTTTTACACCGTAGCAGTTACTCATCAGCCTGAGCCCATAGTCATGGAGGCAGTCCAGCAAGCGAAGTTTCGAAAGTACCGTGTTCGCCTCATTGATGAAATACAGCATGTGCCTGAACTATGTGATTTCCTTATGCAGGAACACATACTCATGAAAGAGCATGTCGAAGATATCATGGCGGAGAAAACCACTTCAGCACAAAACAGAGCTCTCATCGACTCTTTACTGCGCCGTGGTCCCTATACATTTCTAGTCTTGTTGGCGGGGATGAAGATCACGGGAAATGACGAACTAGCAGATGTACTTGAAGCCGACGACGTTATACAAGATGATGATGATGATATCTTAGTGGTGGACACTACCGAAGAGCGTACAGCTAGCAAACGTACTAGCCCAGAGAGTACATCTGCTAAACGTGCTGGACGACCCAAACGCCCCCGTCTAACACCGTTAGTAATACCTGTGATTGAGGAGCCAGTAGTAGTACCCCAGCAAGTGCCTGTGAAACAAGAACTTCCTATGTCTGTCCAGGAGATCAACAATCTGATCCAAGAGGCTCACCAGGCAGCTCACACCGACATTTGGGAGCTCTCACCCTATTTAACTGTCAGTGTGAAAGACGAAGAAGTGCATTTTAATGCAGCGGGCTTTAACGACAGACCTGGTAAGCATATTGCCATGAACTTGGACACCTGGCAAAAACTGGAGACCCTTGATTACGCCATCGATACGGTTATTCGTGACCAGGGGAATGACGAAGCGAAATTTCATGTGGGTGACGACATCTTTGTGAGCTGTGCTTATTTCAACGACCAGCTCCTGGTGCATATTCGAAAATGGCGAAAGCGGTTAGATACGCAAGAGCTTGTTGCTTGTCCTCAAGGTGTCACTTTGAAATTAACGGCCTGGCGGAAGTTGCAGAGTCTTGCCAGTACAATTCGTCAAACTCTGGCCTACCAGGTATCTAACTATATTTATCAGAAGTACATTGACACAGTCCTGCAGCTCATCACACTCTTGTAGCCTCATACGAGAGCATCACTGAAGCACTACAGGCTGTGACCGAGACGCAAATTGCCCTGGCAGTGGTAGCGGCTTGTCCTCCCAAAATCCCACGTGAAGAGATTGTGACCTACATTTACGTGCACCAAGGACAGAAAGATGATGATGAATTCAAACAAGTCTTGTTGACGAACTATTGAGAACAAGTGTTGAAAAAACATTTACCATACACATTTATTGATCTGGAGAGCGTATAATTGTATTAAAAAAATTCAGAGTTTTTTCACTGTTAATTGTATTAAAAAAATTCAATACTCAGATATAATTGTATTAAATTCAATACCCTTGTGAATACGTTCATTCTGTGTTAATAAAAATAGTAGAAAATTAAAAAAAATGCTGGTTTGTGTTCATTTTATTGCTTGTTAGTGTTCATTCTTTTTTTAAATTGTGCACAAGGCCGATATGTCAACCCTACACTGAGTCCATGAGATGCCCCTTCACCTAAGCTTCAATTTGATACCTTACTCGATCCCATCGGTCCACTAGGGGCTCTCCTAGCTCCAAAAAGGCTATTTTCATACCTTTCGGCCGCCGCGCATGCGCAGAAGGTCGATATGTTAACTCCATACCTAGTACATTAGATAGCCCTTCACCTAAGCTTCAATTTGATACCTCACTCGACCCACTACCTCCAAAATAAAATAAATGAAAAAAAAAGATCGATCTTGAAGATCGATCTTTTAAAATAGCCTTTTTGGAGTTAGGGCAGCCCCTAGTGGTCCAATGGGGTCGAGTGAGGTATCAATGTGAAGCATTCAACGTAAGCTTCAATTTGATACCTCACTCGACCCACTACCTCCAAAATAAAAAAAATGAAGATTGAAGATTGATATCAATCTTCAAAATAGCCTTTTTGGGGTTAGGGGCGTCCCTAATGGTCCAATCGGGTCGAGTGAGGTATCAATGTGAAGCATTCATGAAATGCTTCAATTTGATACCTCACTCGACCCACTACCTCTAAAATTAAAATTGAAAAAAAAAAAAAAAATGAAGATTGATATCGATCTTCAAAATAGCCTTTTTGGAGTTAGGGCAGCCCCTAGTGGTCCAATGGGGTCGAGTGAGGAATCAATGTGAAGCATTTCACGTCAGCTTCAATTTGATACTTCACTCGACCCACTACCTCAAAAATAAAAAAAATAAAAAAAATTTGACCTTGACAGTGTGAAGATTTTTTTTTTTTTTTTTGAAAATTTTTTTTTTGGGGGGAAAAGGGTGATGGGGGCTGGTGTTAATTTTTGTGTGCTTTTGAAAGAAGTTTTCTCTTCCGGAAAGATGGGTTGGCCCTGAAAAGAGCCTTTGATAGTGTGATACGACACTTATGCGCGATATATTCTCTTCACCCCTCCCACATGCTTCCTGCATATGGGGCACTTTATTTTTAGATGGGACTCTCCGGCATCAACGCAGCGACACATCGCACCTTCACACGACAGTGTCACCCAGCAATCCTTACACAGGCAAAGATGTCCACACGGTAACACGGCGTACAAGCTTTCCTCGTCGGTGCAGATACTGCATCGTGTTTTTTTCTCTTCTAGATGGCGTTCTTTCTTCTGTTGGGAAATGGTCACCTCCATTCCATTCATTGTCGTCTCCATTCCAACCATCCTTCCCCGCATGGCGATAATCTCATCGTTGAGGCGGATTATCTCTACTTCGTGGCGGCATGGTTGTGGTGTTTCTGCAGCTGAAATCGTTGGAGTTTCGGTTGTTGTTGGAAGTCTATTTAATCCTGCATGGTCTTCAGCCGAAGTCATTATACCTGGAGTGTCGACAGGCGACGTCATCGTTGTTGTTGTTGGAGGTCTACTAGTATTTAACCAGGGCAGCTCGCCGTCTTGTTCCCCACCATCCGTCACATCACTGTCGTCTTCTTCTATGACTTCCATTCTGTTTATTTCTTGGTCCTGTGGTTCACTCAGCCTTCGTATCCGTCTATTCTCTTCTGCTCTCACATCTCGCCGGAGTTGTTCTGCAAGTTCTTCGGTACTGTGTAGTAACGTGGCTTCGTCTTCAATAACCCTCTGAAAACTTGTGATGACCGTCAATCTTCCTTCTTCTTCATGGCTAACCATCTCTCTGTGTTCTTCTGTAGCAGCAGCATTTCTCGGATCTCGAGTCGGATGGTGCGTGAACAGGGGTCGTCTTCTAAAACTCATGATTTGTATTGGTGAATAAATGTCAAAATACACGCTATTTATAGTCTAGTCGGATGGGGTGGAAGGTGGGTACAAAATGACGGCCATCCACAGGCCGCCATCTTGTTTCCCTCTTCCACACCGGTGTCAGTCAGTGCAAGATAGGTTGGCCCACTGTATAGTGATTGGGAGGTGAGTACAACATGGCGGCCATCCACAGGCCGCCATCTTGTATGCATCTCCCACACCGGTGTCAGTCAGTGCAAGATAGGCTGGCCCACTGTATAGTGCTATGTTACCCTTGTCCAGCATTAAAATTTCCTATTATTTTTTCGATAAAACTTTCAGGGAATTATTAGAAGACTGTCACCCATAGTGTACACGTTTTTTTAGTCAGGAAAATCAATTTATTTCCAATGTACCTGGTGTTTCATACTACCGTACACTAATTTTATGGGTTTAAAATCACTAAAAATTAATAAAATAACGGTCTAGTGTAGCGTTAGGCTGTTAATTTTTTTTAAATACAATACACTGAATTGCCTGAGTGCAACTTGCAATAAAATTATAGGTGTGCTGACAGTTATTGTAAAAATGACAGCCGTTTAAAAATGGGGCAAGAAACACAGATTGTCAGCGTCGTAAAAATATATATCACACAGCTAGAGTGCTCTCGCTACGGTCCGCGTATTAGACTATAAATAGCGCAGTATTTTTTTAATTATTCACAATTCAGTACCCAGTCATGGAGTCACTACCGCTGACTGACATCAAGGATATTGATACATCCGACTTCTTCACCAATGATGAAAATCAAGTACAACTCTACGGCAATATCATTAATTTGGTAGATGACCAACCCTGGATAACTGATATAATGGCAGAATTATTTCCACCTACACCTCCACCCGGGAACCAGCCTGCCTCAACTTCAGCCATACCGGATGTTTTCCCAGACGTCTACCCATCTTTTGACGAGATAGACTCCAACTTAGAAAGGATGTTGAAATCACCACAAGCTAAAGAAAAAGACGAAACGGCACAAGAGGGACCCGCCGAAACAGAGGGAAGCCATGGAACCGAGGCTACAGAAGAAGAAAGACCAGATGACAAGGCACAGAACAGAGAACATTTAACCAAGAAGAAGAAGAGGGTACAGGCAAGAAGAAAAGATGTCAGGATGAATAGACAACAGGAGAGGCAAGACAGAAAAGATACAAGGCCCAAGAGAGAGAGGAAAATAACCCCCAAAAAAATCTACGACGAGGTGTATTATGTTTGGGCGATCACAACTTCAACATTGGGCTGTAACACAGAACGTCAAAGCGATATATATTTACCCTGCGTGGAATGTAGTAACCAGTTTGCGAAGTTTGCCATCGCCCCTTGCGGTCACCAGGCATTGTGTCAAGTCTGCATCCATCGCCGGGCGCAAATACCTACCTGTGCAGAGGCCAACCTACCCCAACCGTGTGAATTATTACCTTTGACCTGTACCGTCTGCGCTGATAGAAGAGACCGACTACAGACCCCCTCAACGATGTAATGCCTTATTACATATAAAAAAAAAACGTCCTTTTCAGGGCGCACTATCTTTTCCGAAAGAGAACTGCTAATCACGCACAAAAAAAATTAAACACGAGATCCCACACCTATAGCCCCTGTGTTCGTTCAAAATAAATTCCCGTTATTTATTCGGGCTATTATTTATCAAAATAAATTCCCCCCGATTATTTATTCGGGGTTAGTAACATGTCCCGGTTCAAAAATTGGAGTCCGTTATCGCGCGGACTGTGTATTAATTAAATTAATTAATGGGGGGAAAAGAAAAAAAATCCTGTGTTTTATATATGAGAGAGATTAGTCCTGACAAGGACCTTTGATATAGGACAGGGATTGTTTTTTTTGATGTAGTTTGCTAATAATAAAAAAAAGGGGTAATGTAGGACATCTGTGCTTTTTGAAATTGATGTGCTAGTTAGAAGTTTCCTCTCTCGGAAGGAATTGTTCGCCCTTAAAAGGGCGTTTATTATTTTTTAACCCTGTTTTTATTCAGGGAGGGAGTAGCTTACTTCCCTATAGTGCGGCCGCTCACGGAAAAGTAGCGATACGGGCTGATGCCATCCTCTTCATTGATGTCGGGGTCAAGGGGGTGCCCATTCAGGAAAATGGCAGCAGCTATCGTGGGGGGAGGTTGTTCGAATACAATCAACGGCCTCTCGTCATCGTCCAGGCAGGAGGGCAGGTCTTCAAGTGGGAAGGATGGTATTTCTTCCTCCTCCTCCTGCCGGGGCGCTGTACTGGCCGGTGACGCTGGGTGTGGCGGTGATGAATCCAATATCACTTCTTGGCATGCCAAATTCTCGAACACATGTTCGGGCGCTGTTGTTGTCGCGGGAGCAGGGCTGGGATGCATCGCTTCCATTACTTGATGCAATTGATCGAACCAGCCCTCCTCGCCGATGGTCGAATGTGCGGCGATCAACAGCGCCCGCACATTGTTCGAGGTCGTGTCCCCTCCTTCTTCCTGGTTGGTGAGTGTGGCCGCCCATCCTAGGAACTCGTCTCGCCAAAATCGTCTCACATATTTCTTCATTATTTGTGTTTTCCTCCTCGAAAGCTGGTTGGTGGTACTCATTTTTGCTGCTGCTGTAGGTTTCATGTTGATGGAGTGAAAAATTTTTCGCAATGGCCCCGATGAAGCTGGCCACGATATATATAGACAAAGCGCGGACGTGTGCGACGCCATCTACCCTGTATATTTTTCCGGAGAATTGGTGTGTGTTTCTTTCTGAATTATAAACGCTGTCATTTTACAATCATGGTCAGCCCCCGTAGAATTTTTTAGTTCCAATTCAACTCAGATAAATCAGGGACTGGTATTTAAAATTTCAGCCGTCTAGCCCTTGACTACGCCATGATTTTTATAATTTTTAGCGAGTTTTCGAGGCGTAATGTTCAAGTACGAAAATACGGAAAAACCGGTACATTAAAAATAAATTAATTTTCTGGATTAAAAATATAGGAAGTCTATCACTTATCACTCTATACGAGTGCCCTGAAAATTCCAGCCCGTTTCTCCCAAGAGAACTCTAGAAAATGAAGAAAACATAGCCTTCGTTTACGGCGAGAAAACACAATCTACGCAGTTGCCGAGTCAATTTTCGTGTCAAACAGAGTTGCGGCCCCTTTCCAAAAATGCAAAAGCGCATGTTACCAATTCATGCTATTTCGTAATTTATTAAATGTGTTTGTCGTATGAATTACATTGTTTTATTAAGCTAGCATTATGAAAAGGATGTGGGCTACCTATTTCAGTAATTGTTTCCGTGAATTAACGGTTCCTTAAATTTATAAGCTGTGTCATGCGTACTAGGGGTACACACTTTATCATTTAAAAATACCCTTGACGTACGTATAGCCTCTATTACCTATATAGTATGGCTTTGCAAGCATCGGCTTTGGCTATCTCACAGCCCTATGGATTGTTCAGGTAATTATCAGGACTTGATATTCTAGTCTAGCAATGCTATAATTTTATTTTTATCCTATTATTAGTCAAGACTATTAATTTATGCACTCGGGGAGCGTCTACAAAAATAATTGCATTGTTAAATTAATTATTTTCCCAGGGTATGATTTTTTTATTTACAATGAAAATTTAGCAAGAATCGGTCTATATAAATTTTTGTCTGACTAGTATTTTTGTCATTCATCATTATGGCATCGCCGGGCAAGGAACTCGCGTTCTTTCAAGTAACGTCTAAGGTGATTCTTATCGTGTATGAGCATGAATTGCACCTTATCGAGGAACATCCTGAAGAAGTGAATTTATGTTTAAGCCTTGCCGGGTGGACGCTATTGACTCGCATGTTACAGGGCAAAGAACCCGAAGTAGATTTTATGCATGTCGGCGTCGGTGTCTATCTACGGAGTGGCAGAGAGGATTCGTTTTTCCCCCGGTTAGAACAGTGTGGGGGAAGCGCTATTGTACTTTGGCCAGCATTATGGCAGGCACTGAAAGCTATTATTACGGAAGTTCATGACGTACTGTACCCTGAAGCGAATTCGATCGTTACCCGTACGCTGACCCCGGATTGTACCTTATTATTATATCCCGGACGCGTCGAGCTTATTGATGATGATTCCCGCTGTTGGTACACGCCAGAACCGGCGCGTGTGTCTTTAACCTCGGAAGGCTGGAATACCTTGAAACGCGTGTTATTCGGTCAACTCGATGGAGATAGTATACACCTGTGTGGCGATGTATACATTTTTCGGGGACCTTATTTTGCCCGACTTATCTGTCTCAAGCGCTGGATCCCGATTTATGGACGGCTTTGCAACAAGTAGTTCCCGTGGTGGATAAAGTACTCGCGCCACAGGAACCGCCTCTCACAGAATAGGTCCTGACCCTATAAATACCAGGGCTGAGACAGAGTGTGTATCATTCGCCGTTCGACATTTAGCCATGTCACTACGAGCTATCCTCCCCCTTACACCTTACCAGGTGGGATTATACGTTTATCAAGATTATGTCACCTTCGTGGAAGATGGTGGGGCGGATTGGTGGGCACGCCCTGAGACTTTATCGAATACGGTGACACTACAGCGTGATGGATGGACTAAGTTTAAACGAGTGTTGAGCGGTGAATTGGACGGACATCTCATCCACATGGACAATGCCATTTATGTATACCGTACTAACCTCTACCCATGGGTGGGTCGCTACCAAGACCATGCGCGAAGTATGCTCTTAACTCCCACTCTGTGGTCAGCCTTGAAGAAAATAGTGCCTATTGTGGACCAGTTATTTACACCGGACGATCGATCACCCGACCAGTTAGCATGGGCTCGTGCTATAGAAGACGCGCTAGCTGAACCGCATGAAAAACTACAGGATTGAATTGAATTGAATTGAATGTTTATTCACCAAATGGGTAAAGATCAACAGTAGCATAAACAAATATAAAAGTGCTGGCTATACATTTGGCGGAAATAAAACCCCAGGGGGCTTGTTCTATCCCGAAGTAGTTTGTACAAGTTGGTGAAAGAGCAAAAAGCGTGATATATACAAAAGGGGTGGATAATCATCTCAGAGAACACACATACTAAATATAATAATAGTATAAATAATCCTTGACTAACAGCTGTTTCTGCTTTGTACCTATTGCTTAGGATACTACAGCCGCCGAGGAAAATCCTATATCTAGAGAATGCCCAGAGGCTAGAGTGTCAGTATCACCCGATGAAGAGAACCACACACACATGACGATCCAGAACGATGAAGGGAAATAAGAAGACCGTGATGCGGCGGCGACGGCGGTCGGGAAAAAAGGAGAAGTCTACAGTCATTAACAAGGTGTTAACCGATTTATATTACAATCCGACGAGTCCAGCTGCCTATAGCGCTGTGGCAGCGCTAGCTCGAGCGGCCCATTCTCAAGGCATTAGTCGAACTCAAGTTCGAGACTGGTTAAAAACCCAGGACACCTATAGTCTACATCGAGCTGCCCGACGTCATTTTCGCCGTAACCGGGTGATCGTCGGCGGTATAGACGCGCAATGGCAGGCGGATTTAGTGGACATGAGTCGATTTGCACCTCAGAATGATGGACATCGGTACATATTGACCTGTATTGATATTCTATCCAAGTATGCCTGGGTACTATCCATTCGCACCAAAACAGGAGAGAATCTCATAGCCGCGTTTCAGCAGATTTTCAAGACGGGGCGCAAACCTCTTTATTTACAAACCGATGAAGGCACAGAATTTCTCAACCGACCCTTTCAAGCCTTTCTTAAGAAAAAGAAGGTATTTTTCTTTCATACGTACAACGAGACGAAAGCTTCGGTAGTGGAACGCTTCAATCGCACCTTCAAAGGACGCATGTACAAGTATTTTACTGCCCAAAACACTCGACGCTACATCGATGTACTCCCTCAACTGGTCCAAGGCTACAATCGCGTTTATCATCGCAGTATCCAGCGAGCGCCCCGTGATGTGACAGAACGCAACGAACATCAAGTGCGTGCTACGCTGTACTCAGAAGACAGTTCACCCCTGACGGCACCCCGGTACAAACGTGGAGATGTAGTGCGGGTCAGTAAAGTGAAAGGCCAATTTGAGAAAAGTTATTTGCCGAACTGGAGTGACGAACACTTTGTCATCGTTCGCCATAAACCTCGACAGCCCCACGTCTATCAACTGGAAGATCTACAAGGCGAGAGACTGCAAGGCACGTTTTACGAGGCAGAATTACAACCCATAGTGAAAACATCGAAAGACTACTACACGGTGGAAAAGATTTTGAAAACGGAGCGTCGACGGGGGATTCCCTATCATTTCGTCAAATGGCAAGGCTGGCCTCGTTCCTTTAATTCCTGGGTGTCCGGCCGTGACATGAAACGTCTATAAATGCTAACGCCTATCACCACCCGCCTTCAGTATAGGAATGTACCATGGATAGTACACGTCTACCCTTATTGTTACGATCTCCAAAAGCACAAGTCGGTACTGTGGTGTGTCTAGTAGTGGTTCTGGGTACGTTATTTACAGGTGTGTTCTACGATTTGTCGTACGTGATATCCTGTTTCAACACCCTGCGTTCTCCATCATCTACCACCACGACCACACTGCCTACACCAGCCAAGACGTCAAGGGTCCGCCACGTATCAACCCAGACACCTACGTTTCCAGCCCAGACGCCGTCTACTCCAGCCATTACGTTACCCTTTACCCGCTACATCCAGCCATCCACGACGACCACCACTCCACGTGATCTTCCGTCATCCCTGAGAAGCCATCCTTCCACCTCATCACCACCACCCTCTAGTACCACGACACCGCTAAACATATTTGCAGTGGATCCCCGTGAATCACTACGTTTACCCCGACAACGGTATCCCTTCGAGTACGATTCCCGGCGGTATCCACGACAACTGGGGTGGGCTTCTAAACGTCGAGCGCAAATCACCCAAGAAAAAAACGATGGACCCGCGATGGCAGCATCCATTCACGTGCCTCATCGCTGGACCGACAGGGTCGGGAAAAACGCACTTTGTTCAACGTCTCATCCAACATGGGTCAGCCCTGATTTCACCGCCTCTAGCGCGTATCCTGTGGTGTTATGGCGCTTGGCAGCCCGCGTACGAGGCACTGGCCCGTGTCCCAGGACTCACCTTAGTGGAAGGCTTACCCCCTGAAGATACACCCCAAGACACCTTAGTGGTGGTCGACGATCTCATGACGGAAACGGACAGTCGAATCACCCGTCTCTTTACCAAAGGCAGCCATCATCGTCGATTGAGCATCATCTACATCGTACAGAATCTCTTCAGTAAAAACAAAGAACACCGGAACATTAGTTTGAATGCTCAGTATGTGGTGTTATTCAAAAACCCCAGAGACGCTTCCCAAATTACCCACCTGGCTCAACAGATGTACCCTAAAAACACGGCCTTTGTACGAGAAGCCTTTGAAGATGCGACCCAACCTGCTCACGGGTATCTACTCATCGACTTGAAACAAGACACGCCCTCCACCCTGCGATTGCGTACCCTGATTTTTCCCGGCGAGATACAGACGGTGTACACACCCAAATGAGTCAAAAAGATAAAAGAAGAAGACAAGGCACTCTAGCCCTCATTCCTCATCATGCTTGCACGCGTACGCAAGCACGCACCGGCTTTGCGCGTATTACGCAGCGCGCCCCCGGAAGTGGGCCGGGCCCTGGTGCGCGGCGCGGATGCCGACTTGGTACGGTGTTTGTGTGAAGTAGCCCATAATGTATTAAAAGGCAATGTTCCACTCAGTCCTCTGCAGAAAGGGAAATTGCAACGGCACAAGGCGGGTCTCCGAACGTTGGTCAAGAAAACGGGCAGTGTCAAGAAAAAGAAACAGGTGTTACAGCGAGGTGGATTTCTCGGCGCACTCCTCGCTCCCTTAGCCGCTACTGTACTGGGACCGTTACTAGGCTCCATCTTGGGACGCTAAAAACATGGACCATACGAAAAAATGATGCTGGTCGAACCTCGACTGTTACAGAGTTTGCAATCTCCCTATCCCGTCCCGGCCACAGTGCAACAACTCCAGTCTCTGGATGAAGAGATGAATAGTATACTGCAACGTCGACTGCCCGATCACGAGAAAATTCAACTCTACCATCATACGCTGAACCAGTACCAGACGTTTATGGATCAATATAGAGGGGGCGGAAGTAGTACTAGTACACTACCACCCACCACCACGCCCACCCCACTCCCACCACCACCACCCCCGTCATCCTCGGCCTCACCTGAGCTGGAACAGGAAGTGTTGGCCAGTGTGCCTAAAGCCTTCAAGACCAAGGCACGTTTATTGTTGGACCGGGTGAAACAGAATACCGATATGGATTGGAACGCAGAAGGAAACCTGCTGATTCGCAATCAAGTGGTGCCGGGGTCTCATATGACGGATTTGATCAACGATATGGTGCGTTCTCGCAAACACTCTAATCCCCCGGGCTGGGAAGCCTTTGCTCAGGCGTTAAAAGACACGCACACCCCTCAAGAATTGGTAGGAAATCGTGAACGCTGGAATTGGATGCAAGCCCCCTCTCGACGTCTCCTCACTACCCGGGAACGTGAATGGCAACCGTACACGCCACCCAAAACACCCTCACGGCGATTTCACCCCTATGCCTCCCCTATACCGACCACACCACAGCCACGACGATCACGACGCCGAGGTAAGGCGCCCAAGACCTGGGAACCCTACTAATAACTCCTATAAAACCCCGGTGCAGAAGCCAGAACAACTCAGTCGTCATGTTTTACCTGACGTTGCCCAGTAATAGCTCATTCGACGTGTTTCCTGACAACACCTTGACCAAGTATGTCACTCAATTACCCCAACCGTTACATTTACCGGGACGCTGGGAATGTGGACTGGTGGATATTCAATACCCTTACTCATGGTACAACGTACAAGACGGAGAAGTATGGTACGAAGTGACCTACGAAGATAAAGTCTACAAACTGACTCTCCCTCAAGGCCAATACGATACACCGCAGACGTTCATAGAGGGTCTGAATGGCTTGATGGAGTACAAGGCCCTAAAGTTCAGCACGGGTGATGCAACACTGATATCCTTGCGCGTCAAGAGAAACATATTCTTCGATGTCAACGTACACAACGACAAGAGCTCTATCATGCTGACCGAAAACGCGAATGTGAAACTCAGTCCTACACTACAGCAAATGTTAAGGATGCCTCACACCGTCTACAAGGGGGCCACCATTGTCAACGGGGATTATTTGATGGATATGAAAGTAGGTATGTACGCACTGTACGTCTACTCGGACGCCGTGGACAGCCATATTGTGGGTGATGTGAACACACCTCTGTTACGGGTGGTGCCCATTAGCAAGACGTATGGCGATCAAACCACCGAGAGTTTCAACCATATCATGTACCTGCCCGTACGACATACCGATATCAACACGATCACGGTGGATATAAGAGATGACACGGGACGGCCGATCCCATTCGAACGAGGAAAAGTGGTGCTGACACTTGCTTTCCGACAAGCTCGCTCTCCTCACTTCGTATAATGTACGTGCCTTACCAGTGCCATACGCCCAGCTATGCCGACTACTACAAGAAACAAACGGGCGGAAACTTGCCCATGTTTAGCGGGGCACGCATGCAACGCGGTCACGGATTGGGGAACATACTGGGCAGCATTGTGAAAACGTTTTTACCCATGGTGACACGGGGTGTGAAAGCGGTGGGAAAACAAGCGGTACGCAGTGGATTGCGCGTGGCCGGTGATGTGATGGAAGGCACAGCACCCCGACAAGCCTTGAAACGACGGGCTAAAGAAGCGGGCAGCGTCTTGATCGCCAAAGCCCTTAAAAGACAAAGACCAACACTCCCCAGATTCATTCAACGTCCAACACACCGACGACGCACACCCCAGAGCAGGAGGAGAGGGACTACGCCCCAGAAGAAGAATAAGAAAAAGAAGAGAAGTAATAGTAGGAGAGACATCTTCGCATAATGGCATTCATTCACTCCGAGTCGTGTCCGTCTACCAACAGTGAATTGGATTTGTGGACTATTCCACCTACCCAAACCAGTATAGCCGAAGGACGTTGGGTAGAACATCGACCCCTGGCTAGCCTGACGGGGGTGGGGCCCGTGGAATTTACCATTGAAAACAGAGATACGGCCTACCTGGATTTAGCCCACACCTACTTGTACGTGAAAGCCAAAATAACGGACATGGATGGGACGGACATAGAGGCCGATGCGAATGTAGGCCCGGTGAATCTTTGGCTGCACTCCTTGTTCCAACAGGTGGATATAGGTCTGAACGATAAACTCATCAGTACGTCCACCAATACGTACCCGTACCGAGCCTACATGGAAACGCTGTTGTCGTACGGTATTGATGCCAAAGAATCACACTTACAAGCTGAGCTGTACTTCAGAGATAGACCCGGATACCTGGACAACATAACCGGTGGCAATGCTGGGTTCGCGTCACGCAAAAGACTGGCAGCCCAAAGCAAGTCCATCGATATGATGGGACGACTGCACGCCGATATGTTCATGCAAGACCGCTACATGATGAACGGTGTATCCATCAAGATCAAGTTGATCCGGTCCTTACCTACGTTCGCCTTAATGGCCGGTGGAGAGGGAGATATCCATTACTAGATCGTCATTGAAGATGCAGCCCTGTTTGTCCGTACGGTAGATTTGCAACAGGGCGTGTTGCTGAGTCACATGGAAGCCTTATCGAAAAAACCAGCCCTGTACTCCATCCGACGCGTACAGACCAAGGTGTTCTCTGTGCCAACAGGTACGATGATGGCCAATCGTGAAAATTTATTTCTAGGGGATCTGCCTAAACGTCTTACCCTGGCGTGTGTGACCAACACCGCATTCAATGGAAATTGGGCTGAGAATCCGTTCAAATTTAAACATTTCAACATTAACTTTGTGGCACTGCACGTGGCCGGCCATCAAATTCCAGCCCGGCCATTACAACCGGACTTTACTAACGGAAACTATGTGCGGACCTACCTGAACCTGTTTACAGCTACAGGACAAAACAACCAGGACGAAGGCAATACCATCAGTCGAGACGACTTTATGAAGGGGTACACATTGTTCGCCTTTGACCTCACCCCCACCTTGGAACACGATCATCAACTGGCTTTGCTCAAGAAAGGAAACCTACGGTTGGAACTGCGTTTCTCCAGCCCTCTAACCAACACCATTAACGTGATTTGCTACGCCGAGTTTGATAACGTCATCAGCGTGGATCAGCAAAGAAACGTGCTGTGTGACTACGCCAGCTAAGATGGATACAGAGCAGCTGATGAGCATACTCCAGCGAGATGCCAAGATCCCCTTTCGAGGTGTGTTTCCACGCAATGTGTTTCCCACCCACTCCACCACCCCAGCAGCCTACATCCTGAATACAGACACGAGGAGTCGACCCGGTGAACATTGGATAGCTGTGTACGTGGACACCCAAGGCCAAGGCGAATACTTTGATTCCTACGGACTTGCACCCCTCCATGCCGATTTGGTGAAATTCATGGACGTCTCTACTACAGAGTGGCGTTGGAATACGCAAAGATTACAAGGACCCTTGAGTAGTGTGTGCGGACAGTACTGTGTGTTTTATCTCACTCACCGGAGTAGAGGACATTCTATGCCCACCATTGTACATATGTTTGATGATTATTGTCAAGCCGAAGACCGTGATGTCCTCGTCTATGACTGGACGGCCTCTCGTTTTAATGTGCATGCGCCATTTCTCTTGTTAACTTAAAAATGTACTGCGCGCGCAGACCACTTGTTTATTGTTATATTGTTATGACGTTGTTGTTCTGACGTTCATTGTTGAATAAAAGATGAAAAAACACAAAAAATGTTTTGACTTTTTTTATTTAAGTCAACAAGAAAGGATTAGACTATATATATATACAAATAGAATACAGGGTACAAATAGTAGGGGTTAAGGTACAAAAAAAAGTTCTGCCAGGAGTAGGATTCGAACCTACGACAGCATTTCGCCGACCTGCATTTACACACAGGCGCCTTAGACCACTCGGCCATCCTGACTTTTACATTTGTGTATCAACAGTTATAGGTCGACATTGTTTTTTTTACAAGTCCAAGTAAGTGGTGCTCACACCGTCGGCCAATACTTTTCGTTTGGGATAAAAGAAAGTAAAGGCGTCTCGTTGCTGGATATAGGTGCGCATCTGGTGGTCGACGACCCGGAATCCTCGGTTAGTGCCACTCGCACTGGCCTGGCTTTGCAACACGCCCAGGTAGAGAGCTTTGTCGATGTTGGGATCGCGCCGGCTCACCCCTTTACAACTAAATTTATTTTCCTCTCCTCCATCTCCTCCGTAACAGTAGTAGGTCTTGGAGGAGAGCGCAATCATAGCATCTCCGCTCCACTCCAGCTTGAAGAGCCCGGGTGTCCGCTTGTCGTAGGTGTAGTGATCGCGTCGGGGTAGCCA